>JAKTTW010000066.1:0-66863 GCA_030560525.1 Diutina catenulata
GGTGGTGGGGTGGTGTGGGGCGGTGTGGGACGGTGTGTGGGGGGCTGGTTACGTGGTGGTGGTGTTTCAGGGGGTTTTTGCTGGGAAAAGCGTGGTCAATGGCGGTGAATGGCGGTGAGATCAGCTTACTCACGGCGCATGACTAAGAGCCGTTGGAACGTTGTATTTTGTGTCAAGTGAGTAGAGTAGGAAAGGGGGTGGACAATGTGATTAGTGGTTAAAGGTAGTGAACTGTTGCTCTGGTGATGCTTGTGGACCCGGGATACACCTACACTCGGCTTTTCCCTTTGCATACTGGAGAGACATAGGTAAGGGTATAAAAATATGAAAATGGAAGGAAGGTGAAGAAGAAAACGCCGACAATAATAACTGAAGCTAGTATTGACTGAAGCTAATAATCACGGAAGCCAATCTGGAAGCTGGAAGCGAATGTAGTTGGAGCAAAGACATGGTGGTGGTTTATGTGCAGGTCGCTTACATCAAGGAAGGATGGTCCCAACGTATACACCCCAAAGACCACTGGGAACCAAAGTAAAGCACCGGTAGGCGAGCTGATAGCACGAAGAACCACACGAGCTACTCGTTTTCAACACCCCATTCCCCCACCGTAAGTTAGACCCCCACCGTAAGTTAGACCCACCACCGTAAGTTAGACCCACCACCGTACTGGCTGCAAAATCATAACCCAAAAAGAACTCAATGTGTCGACCCCCCCTGGTTGTGACACTGTTTTCACCGACCGTGAAGCTTACAGACGGTTATCGCCCACCATTCACGCCTTTTTCGAAACTTTAACGGTCGTCCATACCATAAAAAGGCAGCACAGCCTCTCAACCCCCTACACTACCTACCTTTCATATAAAAATTACTACAAACAAATCACGCCGTGGCCACCGCGCCGTCGTCGTCCTGCGCAGTGGCGTTCTTGGCCACCAACTCGACAATGCGCCGGATCACGGGCAAGTTCAACCACGCGGGCACATACGCCTCCACCCGCAGGAACGGGCGCAAGGCAATGTTGCGGAAGGGGTCGTGGAAGTGACCGTCGGTCAGCACAATCTCAAACAAGTCGTCGCCGTTGGTCAGGTCGGTCTCACGCACCTTGTCTGCCACCGCCTGCAACACGTCGGGCGCAATCGGGGTCTCGTAGTCAGCAACAAAGTACTGCGAGATCAACTTCTGGATCTGGATCGGCTTGAGCGCGTAACAGATCTCGTAGATGATCTCAATGTCCTCGGGGGTGTTTTTGCGCAACTGCAACAACTTGGCCGCCTGCAAGAGGTGGCTCAAGTAGGTCAGCCCCTCGGCGATCTCGTGGCCCTTGCACCACTCCTCAAGCCGGGTGACGTTGTAGTTGAGCTGCAACCCACGCTTCCACAGCAAAAAGTTGCGGCGCATGATCAAGTCGTTGAAGCAGAGCGCGTCCACGAACCGGAGAAGCTCGACGATGATCTCCTGCATCACGTCGTTTTCGATAAAGTACAGCTTCACCAGCCAGTACACGTTGTTGAAGAACAGCAAGATGTCGTCCATCTTGTACTGCACACCAGGCGAGAACACCTTGGACAAGAACGGCGAGTTCTCCGGGGCCATGAACCCCGGCAACAGCTGCGAAAGCACCACGGCCGGCACCGCCTTCTTCTCCAAATCCTTCTCCATCTTCTTCATCCACATGTTGTAGATGTTGTACAGCAACAGCTCAAAGTCCTCCTTGACCACCGCCACCAACTTGAGGTACTCCTCAAACTCCTCGGCCAGCATCTCCGTCGACAAGTTGTCGTTGGCAATGATGGTCTGCTGCGCGTACAGCACAAACAGGTAGAGCTCGTGGGTGTTGGACAACCAGAACGCACCGTTGGGGATCACCTCGTCGTCCTTGAGCGCCAGCACAATCTGCTGGATCAGCGACAACACCTCGCCAAGAAACTCCTCCAGCTCTTTGGTGAGCCCCAACCGCCACATGTCCAGCAAGATGATGATGATGATCCGCGCGGGGAACAACACCTCCTTGCGGGTGAGGTCGGCAGCGACGCCGGCAGTGGGGATCTTGAGCCCCTTGAGCAACCCGTCGACAATCTCGCGGTGCAACAGCCGCCCGTCGCGCAACAACTTGAACAACTCGTCGTTGATGTCGTCGATGTTGGCAATGTCGTCGGTCTCGTTCAGCACGGCAATCACCAGCACCGGGCGCGCCTCCATCGACGCCCCGCCGCCCTGGTTCCACGGCACCGCCAGCAGGTGGCGCTTGTTGGCCAGCCCGTTGACCGCGCGCTTGCCCGCCACCGGGACCGACGCCTGCATCGCCGCCAACTCCAGCTTGAGCTGCTCGACGTGCTGCTTGAGGTCGACCTCGATGGTGTCGCGGGCCACGAGGTCCTGCTTGGCCGCGTGCAACTCGTCGATCGTCAGCTGCACCTGGGCCCGCAACGCGGTCTGTTCCTTGGTCAAGTCGTCGATCTTGGCCTCGGCCGCGGCGTAGTCCAGCTTGATGGCTGCCAACTCCTTGTTCAACGTGTCCACCTCCTCCAAGTACTGCGCGTCCTTGGCGTCGTACTTGGCGTTGAACTCGAGCTCGCGCAGCTTGAGCGCGTCGTGTGCCTGGCGCAGCTGCTCGAGGATGCCCTTGAGCGAGGTGATCTCGGCAAGCAACTGCTTGTTCTCCGAGATCTTGGTGGTGAGCAGCTGGGTGAGGTCGATCACCTTGTTCTCGAGCTTGTACGACACCTCCTGGAGCTTGGTCACCAGCTTGGCCTCCTCGCGCCGCTTGCCGAGCTCGCGGTACGCCAACTGGCGCCGGATCTGCAGCTGGATCGCCACCGCCAGCCGCACCTTGGTGGTGTGCTCCTTGCGGGCGGCGTAGCCGCGCCACGCCAGCTGGATGGTCACCGCCAGCTTGTTCTGGCGCAACGAGCGCGCCTGGGCCCGGGCCTGGCGTCCGCGGATCAGCCGCTGCAACACCTCGACCGCCGCCACCGCCGCCGCCGTCTGGCGCCGCACGAGGAACCCGCGGGCTGCCGTCTGCACCAAGGTGGCGGCCGCGCGCTGCTTCTCCTCCTCGATGCGCTTGCGGGCCAAGTAGCCCCGCACCAACGCCTGCAACGCCGCGTGCAGCGTCTTGATCTCCTGGTAGCGCTTGCGCCAGTAGTGCCCGCGCAAGTGCTTCTGGATCATCACCGCCGCCGCGTGCAACTTGTCGCCGCGGAGCTTTTCAAAGTGGGCCAACATCCCTGCCTTGAAGAAGATCTTGGTGTTGCCCAACTGGAACTTGTTGTGGTCGTCGATGTTGTCGCTCAAGATCGTCAGACAGAGCTCCAGCACCAGCTCCTTGGTGGTGTTGTTGCGCATCACCGGGATCCACAGCGCCAGCGGCACGAGGATGTGGTAGCGGTCGGCAAACTCCACGTACAGCCACCGCAGCGGGAACCCGGCACACGAGATGCGGATGGTCTCCAACACACCGCACGCGCGCAACTGCGAGAGCACCATCTTCAGGTCAAACTCCCACGCCTTCTTGAGCTCGTTGGGCTTGATGCACCGGATGTAGTGCACGTTGGTCAGGTTGATGGTCTTCATCAACTCAATCAACGAGTTCTTGAACATCAGCCCGAGGGTGGGCTTCTTGGCGGCGATACGCGCACCGGGCTTGGGCGTGGTCTCCTTGGACTCGGCCGCGGACGCGGCGGCGGCGTTGTCGTCGATCACCTTGAGCACCAGCTGCAACAACGGGTTGGACGACGCGCGCATCACCTCCATGTGGCCCTCGCCCACGGTGTCGCGGTTCTTCTCGATGAACCCCTCGATGTCGTAGGTGACGTCGAGCGCGTAGTGCGACACGATGAACTTGGTCTGCCCGAACCGCGGCTTCTTGAACACGGCGTTGGTGGGAGGCTTGTCGAGCACCAGGTACATCTTCTCCACCCACTGGGCGTCGTTGCCCGCGGGCAACCGCAGCTCCTCGTCCAACAACGCGAGCACGCCCATCCGCGACTCGATCAAGTTGATGCACGGCTGGTTGTCGGAAAAGTCGATGAACAGCCACTCGATCTCCTCCTTGATGTACTCCTCCTGCTCGAGCTTGAACACGTGCTGGTTGAACTCCTGCTGCAACTTTTCGTTGGCGTAGTTGATGCAAAACTGCTCAAACAGGTTCTTTTCAAAGTGCTCGAACCCGTAGATGTCCAACACCCCGATGAACAGCTGCACCCGCTCCGCCACCGCCGGCGGGCACAAGTCGGAGTTGACGTGGTGCACCAACCAGTCAAACAACGCCAGGTAGATGTACTTGGCAAACGAGTCCCGCGCCACCACCGCCGCCGCGTGGTTGAGGTTCAGAATGATCTTTTCCAGGCGGGTGGTGATTTGTTTCTTGGTGGTCCACTTGGCAAAGTCCAGCGCGTTCAACCCCAAGAGCTCGCACGCCTTGACCAACGCCGGCTCCTCCAGCAGCAAGTGCGCGTCGTTGCGCGAGGGGGCGATCTCGATGTTACCGATGTGCAACAACCCGGCCAACACCTGGTAGATCTGGTGCTGGGCGTCGGCGGTGATGCCGATCATCGTCAACGCGTCGCAGGTGGCCTGGAACTCCGCAGCGTCGTCGACGCCGTCGATGTCGGGCACCCCGCCCTGGTTGGTGTACTTGAAGTCGCTGGCGGTGGTGAGGCCAAACTGCTGCTTGGTGGCGGCGTCCATTCCCGCCAACATCTGGTAGAAGATGTGGTAGTTGCGCTCGGTGGCGGGCTGGAACACGAGCCGCAGCCGCTCCAACAAGTAGGTGCGGATGCGGGCACCGATGATCAGCACCAGCTTGTCGAACAAGATCTCGAGGTACTTGCCGAACCGCAGCGAGTTGTCGTTGCGCGTGGTCTTGGCGTTACCGAACGCCTCCATGATGGGGTTGGTGGCCAAGATCTGCTTCTCGACGTCCAGCATGTCCGCGGAGGAAACGGCGCCGGGCGCGGCGTCCTCCTCTTCCACGGTGGCAAAGTACCGCATGATGTACTTGGCACTCACTGTTTTACCAGCACCGGACTCGCCCAGCACCACGATGGTCTGGTTCTCGCCGTCGGTGCGCATGCACCGGTAGGCGTCCTCGGCGATGGCAAACAAGTGCGGGTCCAACTCGCCACGACGCTTGCCGGCGTACGCCTGGATGATGTCTTGCAGGTACAACTGCTCCACCCGCTGGAACGGGTTGGTGGCGATCAACACGATCCCCAGGTAGGTGTAGATGTTGAGCTGGGCATACCGGACCTTGATGGCGTGCAACACCGCGGGCTCGTTGAGATACAGCAACAGCGTCAAGTCCTCGGCCGCCTCGAGGATGGGGGGGTTGCGGAGCGGCGGCAACGCGTCGTTGTCCTCGCTGAGCTCGGCCGTCTCCACCTCAAACGTCCGCAGCAGATCGTCGTCGGCGGCCAACGTGAGTTTCCACAGGCTGCCGTCCTGCTGTTTGTGAGTCACGGTGACGCCGATCCACCCGGCCTCGTCGTCCGGGTACCAGCATCGCGTGCCCTCGTCGTATAGCGAAACCATGTGGAGAAGGTAAGTTTTTTCCACCTGATTTTGTTTGGTTTTTTATTAGGCGCGCGGTTGACACGTCTCTCGAATCAACGGAGTGCATATAGCGGGGAACGCGGTGGGATGGGGGCAGAACCGGGCAAGTGGCGATGATCTGGGGCGTGGCGGGGGTCGCGGCGGGTGTGGCTACGCGTGGGTGGTTTTTTTAGCGTGGTTGGTGGAACGAGGCGGGCCTTGCGGTGGTGAACGACCGCGACCCATATGTGCACCGTTTAGGAAAAAAGGACAAACGCCAAGGGAAGGTGGGAAGAGGGTGCGAAAGGCGGGAGAAGTACAGGGAGGGGTGTGGCGACGGTGTTAAGTGGAGTTTATTTGCGAGTAGTTTTAGTCACCACCACCACTCGTGGGGGTAGACCCTGAGGCTACCCCGTTGACGACGCAGGAACCTAAAAAAATGATCTGGCCAATTTTAGCCGACCGAACGCTATTAACCATGTGCTAATGTACACCCCGGTTCGGGACTCCGCGCGGGTGGGGCGTGCTGTTCAATGCGTGTCGTTCAGGGTAGTGTCGACTCGGAAATCGGTTACCACCTTACGTTTCTTTTCGTTTATTTCTTTTGCCTATTGGCGATCACTAGTACTATGTGGTAGGGTTACACAAAAAGAACCGGTGGGCTTGGGCGGGCTCAGGTACGCGAAACGGGCACGGCGGAGGGCACCCAAGGCGTGCGGTGCCACAAAGCCTCGGCGGGCTAAAGGTTACTATCCTCGGGAAGTTTGAACACAAAATGGAGTCACGTGGGAGGGTGTCTTGTGATAGGGAGAGGGAGAGTGTGGGAGAGTAGCTGGAGAATCCAGTAGGGAAAGCCAGTGGGCAAAACTGGTAGGTTATCCTATTAGGTGAAACCAGTAGATGAAACCAATAAGTGAAACCAGCAGGTAAAACCAGTGGATGAACTAATTGGTGAAACCAGTAGGTGATACTAGTAGGTGATACTAGTAGGTGAAGCTGAACCAGTAGGTGAAACCAATAGACCAATATATAAAAGGAGTACGTGAAACTAGTACGTGAAACCACTAGAGGGTGAATTGTATTGAGTACACAGCGAGGCGTGTAAGTGGGAGGCTATACATTCACTGGCTGCAACTAGGTGAGCCAATGGTCTCTAGGCAAGGCATGGCTAGCGTGGCAATTGGTCATCCATTCGTGTGATACACGCTCAGTGTCTGTTTCTTAGCCTAGCTAGTCACGAAGCGGCTCCATTGTCCCTTTGCGACCGTAGCCAAGTAGCACCTTACTTTTACGGTCTCCGGGCCAGGTAGTCCCTAGGGGCCACCACGAGACCCTTGCCCTTGCTCGCCCCGCGGTAAACAGTCTCGATGATGTCAATCATCTCCTGCGAGTCGTCCACAACAAAGTTGAGCTTGTTGTTGTTCCCCGTGCCAAAGTCCACCATCTCGTGTTTGTTGCGCCAAAAGAACATGATCGTGTACGGATCCGAGTCGTCCTGGTCCAATTCATACATCTGGTTAAAATCAGGCACCTCGTCAAGGTTGACAAGGTAGATCACCGCAAAGTTCTTGATCTTCTCCAGAATCTTGTACAACAACTCGTCCATCAACATGCACTCGGGCTCGGTCTCGCGGCCGAACCGGATCACCACCACCCGGTCCTCCTCCGAGAGAATTGCCTGGTCAACGTGCCAGCCTGTGCGGAGCTGGGGGAGAAAGTACGACATGGTGTGAGATGCGCATCGAACGGTGATGCATGGAAGAAGTGTCGGTGGGTGAGAGAAAGGAGGTAGGGGCAGAATGACGAAAGGATGGGACAAGTGGATTGGAGATGTCACATGGGTGAGTTTTGCTTAATTCTACTGCATTTAATTGTAGTAATCCCCAAATCCTACGCTATTCGTACTAGCTCGAGTCAGCCTCGTGGAACATAACCATACACCGATAATGTAATTACAATACCTCCATCACACCACCACAACTATCACCTTAACACACCACTCCACCACACCAAATCAACACCACCCACACCTCACCCACACCTCACCCCACTCCCTTTTCCCTCTACAGCACCCCCTCTATCTCTTGGCACCGCTTCCCTCGCCTTCCTCCCTCTTCCAATGCATCTTACGCACTCCACGAATAAAACCATCATGTCGCGGCTACTCAAATTTTTTCACCCCACGTTTCGACTGTTCTCCACCATGGCTCAGACCATCGACCTCGGGCTTGTCGGCGACTTCCACGTGCACTTGCGCGATGGCGTCATGATGAACTTGATCACCCCGACCGTGCGCGACGGCGGGGTGTCCATCGCCTACGTGATGCCCAACTTGGTGCCTCCGATCACCACCCTTGACCAGGTGGTCAAGTACAAGGCCGATCTCCAGGCGTTGGCGCCCAAGACCGAGTTCTTGATGTCCTTCTACTTGAGCAAGGACCTCACTCCCGAGTTAATCGACACCGCGGCCAAGCAGGGCGCCATCCACGGCGTCAAGTGCTACCCTGCGGGTGTCACCACCAACCTGGCTGCGGGCGTTGACCCCAACGACTTTACCCCCTTCTACCCCATCTTCGAGGCGTTGCAGCGCAACAACTTGGTGCTCAACTTGCACGGCGAGAAGCCGGCCCAGAAGGAGCCCGAGGCGGACGGCGACGACATCACCGTGCTCAACGCCGAGCCCAAGTTCTTGCCCGCTCTCCGCAAGTTGCACAAGGACTTCCCCCAGCTCAAGATCATCTTGGAGCACTGCACCACTGCCGATGCCATCGAGTGTGTCCGGGACATCAACAAGGGCAACAAGCCCGAGGACGTGCGGGTGGCGGCCACCATCACGGCCCACCACTTGTCGCTCACCATTGACCACTGGGCTGGCAACCCCATCAACTTCTGCAAGCCGGTGGCCAAGTTGCCGCGCGACATGCGTGCGTTGGTAGAGGCTGCCACCTCGGGTGAGCCCTGGTTCTTCTTTGGGTCGGACCTGGCGCCGCACCCGATCGAGAAGAAGTGTGTGCATGTGCACGTGTGCGCTGGTGTCTACACCTCGTCGCACGCGTTGGCGTACGTGGCCGAGGTGTTTGACGCTGCCGGGAAGCTCGACCAGTTGCCCGCGTTTGTGCGCGACAACGGGATCAACTTCTACGAGGTAGACATGGACGCGGTCAAGGCCAAGGAGCTGCAGCGCGTGCGGTTGGTGCGTCGGGACAACGTGGTCCCCTCGGCCATTGCCAACGACAAGTTGTCGGTGGTGCCTTTTGAGGCGGGGGAGACGTTGAAGTGGCAGGTGGAATGGGTTTAGGTTAGTGTATATAGGAGAATGACCACGCGGTAAATAGAAGGAAAGAATATTTGAGCACTTTTGTTGTATTCCAGCAGGTTTGTTGTAGTGTTACCCTGGCACGGCTTTCCTCGTGTGCGACCTGCACACTACCCACACTCATTTTTCAGCCCGATTGGAACAGTGGACAAGACCATGGAGGCGTTTATCGAGCAGGTGACCCTGCTTCTCCTGGCGTATCCGGCGACGTCGGTGTCGATCACCTACCTGAACCAGACGAAAAAGCAAAAACTGGCCACCAAAGTCACCAAACCCGCCACCAACAAGGTCACGTTCAAGGTGTTTGAGCCCCAGCTGGGCAAGATCATCAAGTTTTCCACCATCAAGAGCCGTGAGTTGACACGGGTGCTTGCGTTTTTGGGTCCCCGCGGGGTCAACTACGGCGTGGGGATCCAGCTGTTGGGGATGGCGCGGGTGATGGCCAATGTGGCCCAGGAGGAGAAGGAGCCCACTCCCGAGAAGGAGGCCACGCCGGCGAAGAAGGAAGAGACCCCGGTGCCGGAGACGAAGCTGAAGAAGAACAAGAAGAAGAAGAACAAGAAGCGGTAATGTATAATAGTAATGACCATAATAGAATGAGCAAAAAAGGAAAGTAGTTAATTGGTGATTGGAGTGGCAAGGGGTGGTAGCAGGGGTTGAGCGGGGTAGTTGAGCGGGTAGTTGAGCGCTTTGTATGTTTTAATAGATGTGTGTTCGCGGAGAGTCAGGTGTTGTGGTTATCCACATCCATGCTCTCGAATTGGGAAAAAACCAATCACCACCAGACTACGGTGGGCCAAAATCGTGAACTACGAGATGAAAATCGCTTTATCATCTCTTTCAGACCCCCTTCTTAGTCCATCCTTTTAGTCCATCGTTTTAGTCTACCCTTTCAGTCTACCCTTCCCAAAAATTTTGTCTAGCCTTTCAGTCTTACTTCAGCAAAACCTTTCAGTCTTCCTCAGTCACCTTTCGGTCCTCTAGACCCTCCTACTCTTCTAATTAATGTCTATTATGTACAGTAATGGTCAACATTACCGTCCAGTGATCAACAGTGGACGAAGTCTCAACCTAGGCGGCGGTGGTAGACGCCGGCGGGTTGAACATGCTCTTTAATCGCGAGGTAAATGACTGCGAGTTGTCGAGGTGGTCCGGAAAGTACCGGGGAACCACCTCGGGATTAAACGGAGACTGCGGCTGGGGCAGCGGAAGCACAAACGACCCAGGAATCCGGATCGATGCGGGACGCAGCATCTTGGGGTGGTCCAAGTCCAAGTGGTCGAGGTGCCGCGACGAGAATTGCAGGTGAGCGGTCTTGACGTCGCTAAACAGCTCCACCTCGAACCCGTCATCAAAGTTGGGATCGAAGTAGTCGACAGAGCTCAGGTCAAAAAGGAAGCTCAGCCGGGTGCCCCGCAGGCCAAAGTGGCTGAGCACGCTGCGGAAGTCGTCAGCGTCGGAACTGACGCTGGAGATCATCAGATCACGCGGGTTCCATGTAGCACTCGGGGGCCGGAACTGGTTGCGCAACGACAGCTGCCGCGACACCACTTTGCGGGCCAGTGCCGCTCGCTTGCGGGCATCGGGCACGTGGATCTTGCCCCGGTAGGGGATCGGGGTGGGTGTCGGGCGCAGACGGAGGGCGAGAGCCAACAGCAGCAGCAGCGGGTCGGGGATGTCGGTGGTGATGGGGGAGAACTTGAAGCTCAGCGAGATCAGCGGCGCCTTTTCGGGAGTGCCACGAACCACTGGAGGCGGGATCACGGGCATGAGCACCGTCTCCGGGGTGGTTTCGTCGTCGCGGATCACGTCCACCATCTCGTCCGACAGGGCCCCGTCGAGGGTTCCGATAAGCAACCCGGGCTTGGCGAGCTTGTCCACCAGTTTCAGGACAAACGTCTCGCCCGTGGGCAGGTACACTGTGCGGGCCTCGCCGTCCACCGCCGGGGTGGTAGTCTCCGCGCGCTCGGGCTTGTTCCAGTCGACGTCGTACCGCAGAGGTACCTTGGTCAGCTTCAGCAGGCCCAGGTGGCTGGTGTGGGTGGTGTTGGTCTTGGACAACCGGCCCGAGAACTCGCCCAGGCGGGTTTTGCGGCGGGGCCGGCCCTTGGCCCGTTCAGGGTCCATCGACCGCTTGCGGCGTCTCACCTGGCGCGGCGGGATCTGGGGCAGGTCCAACGCGATGCTGGGCTCCGGGTAGAAGTCGGGCGGGGTGGGCGACGTCTGGCCCGGTCGCAACTTGGCCTTTCGGAGGAGCTCGGTCACGGCAGCGTCCAGGTCGTCGTGGGACACGTGGAGGAGGTGGCTGATGTCGTAGGGGTGCAGCACCAGCCGCTGCTTGGGCTCGAACTCCTGGAGCAGCTTCTGCTTGAACCGCTTGGTGAGCAGGTTCAACATTTTGCAAAAGGCTCCGTCCAACCCGGGGGGACGCTTCGCGGGCTTTTCCTCCACCAACAACGGGGTCTCCGCGTAGGGCGCAAACCGGGTGTAGTCCTCGCTGCCCCACTTGGTGGGTGCTTCCTGGCGACGCTTCGACTTGGACTTGCGCACCTCGGTGACGTCCTTTTCGGGAAGCGGAGGTCCCGTCAGCAACGGCAACGGGGGCAAGTCCGCCGCGTCCGCGTAGTAGTCGTTGTTGGTCCGGGAGCTGCGGAGCGAGCTCCTCAGCGGGATCCGCTCCACGATGGACGAGGCGGCCAGTTTGGGAAGCGGAGGGATCAGCAGCAGGTCAAAGTAGTTGGGCACGGCGTTGGCCTCGCGCCAGGTGTTGGACTCGGTGCGCGAGCACGCCTGGCTCGCCACGTCGTAGATGCTTCCGGGGTTGCTCGGGAGCGGTGGTGCCTGGGCCTCCGAGTCGAAAAAGTTGTAGGTCTTCATGCTGCTCGCCAGCGACTTGGGCTCGGTGAGGGTGGTCAACGTGCGGGTGGACCCACGCGAGCGCACCTTCAGCAACCGTGGCAGGCGCGGGGCCTTTTTGGCGCCGTCAAACACCGGAGCAGGGATGTATTCGGGCACCTTGACCAGGAGCCCTGCTCCGTCGTCCACCCGGACCTCGTGGTCGGTGGACTCGTTGGTGCCAAAGCCGCCGGTGCTCACGGTGATGGGGGACACCATCAGCAGCTTCTTCTTCTTGACGGTGGCCGTGGGACTGACCCCCGGCGAGGCGTCGATGCTGGGCAGCGTGTGGCTCAGCGGCTGGTAGCGGGACAACGGCGACCGCATCAGGCTCGACACTTGCAGGTCGGGCACCTGGGGCGAGCCCAAGTAGCTGGGACTGAACACGGGTGCGCCCGGAACCCCGAGGGGCAGCTGGGTTAGTGTCACAGGCAGGATCGGGTCGGCCTCGATAATGTCGAACAGGTGGAGCGGGTGGTGCTGGACGGGCTGCACGGGCTGGCGGGGCACAGGGTCCACCGCCATGAGGTAGTCCAAGTCGCTCTCCAGCGTCAGTGCCGTGAACAAGCTCAGAGCCTCCACGAGGTTGAGCGAAATGTCCCGCACAGTCAGCTGGCCGGGGTCCAACGTCAGGTAGCCCATGACGGTCAGGCTGGCATCGTCGTTCTCGTTGATGAGTGCCTCCGCCGGGATATAGTGGAGCGGCTGGGCATAGGCGTAGTGGTCCATGACCACCGCTCGCCCGGTGGTGTCAAAAAACTGGAACTCGATCCGGGTCCGGCGGGGGACCAGCACCTTCAACAGGTAGTCGTTGGCACGGGTGAGGCGGTGCTTGCCGCGCCAGTGGTCGAAGTTGCCGGTGACATACACCTCCGCCTTTTCCAGGGTGATGGTATAGGAGTACATAGCCGTCCGGCCGTGGGAAAAGCCAGCAAACACGGGCGCGAGACGGGCGCTAGGAAGGCGCAGGGATTAGTGTGGCTAGCGGGTACGGGCACAGCGAGCCGGTGCAAACAGGGGGGGTTCAACGGGTGTCTTGGAAACGACGGGCGGGTTTTAACGACGCCTTGCACAGAGTTTTATTGATGAGGACCCTCGGTTGCGCGCCCTGGGCCTCCGCCCTGTATGGGGCGACCGCCATTAGCCCTTTTCGGTGATGGGGCTACAGGCGAGGTTTTTGCCCGCAGAAATATTTTTTACTCGATTCGAAAGTTGGGCGGAGAGCCAGCCTGCTGGGCCAAACATGGCTGGCGACGCCCCTTGCCGGGGTGGTGCCTGGCGATCAGTTGTGTGCCCCATGCAACACGGGTTCGAGTGCCTCGCTTACCTATTGTGCATGCCTAACCGAGCGTTGGTCCCGGAGCACGACATGCTTTGTTGCCAACAATACCACTTCGAACGTTGGTGAGTGCGGGGCCCCAAAGATCCGCAACCTTAACCTCCCCCTTTTATCGTATTTTTTCGGATCGCCCGACGGTTCCAACCTAACCTGCGGTCGGTGGGGCGACCACGCAAAACTAGGTTCGCGCCACCCAGGGGCTCTTGGCAGCAAATAAAATGCGTATCTACAGAGATCGCCGTCGCTAAGGGATCACTCAGCGATTGGCTGCTCACGCACCCCAGAAAGGCTCAGAAGGCGACGGCGTAAAAATTATCGATGGTTGCTTCGATGCATGCTGTCGTAGGTTACGCTACAGGAAAATTGATGCAAAACAAAGCCCTGCCTGCGTAGAGGCTGGCATTGATTCCGGATAATAACCCAGTTCCAGCGAAACAAAGGGGGGGCCCGAAAAGTGTCCCTGGCTACAATGCCACCCTAGGGCTGCCGATCGTTGATCGCAAACACCCGCCGTGCGGCCAAGGCGAGCACAAATTTTTCACCCAGCCCGGGTGGTGGTGGTAGGGTGGTACGCCGCACCATCGGGTTTAGCTTCATCATATTGTCTACGGTATTATCTATGCACGTGGCATATGCCTAGTGATCAGTCACCACTCTTCGCGGAGATTCACCAGGCTATTGTTCGCACCGGGTATAACTGTTATCCCCGGAGGCTTGGCAGCGGTGAGCCTCAACTGGGCTTAGCGTCCAACGGGGATCGTTGCTGTCGGGTGTCGGGCTGTACGCTGCGCACGCAATTGCCCGAGGCCGGGCAGCCACGGCTCGCGGCGGTGGAACCGCCCGATCTACCCGTCGGCGATGGGCGGAGTGCCAGGGCTTCTCTCCGTGGGCTGATCCACAGTTTATCCGATTATAATCGCGACTGCACCGACAATCGCCAACAATCGCTGAGACAGCATGTGGTGCCGACGGGTCACAATCGGGCAGCACAATGCTGATGCCGCAGAACGGCTGAACCCCTGGGTCCACAAAACTCTAACCTTAGCACCTAGCTCAACTCTAACCGTAGCACCTAGCTCAACTCTAACCTTAGCCACCTACGCTGGGTGGGATGTCGATGCAATCTATAACTCTATATACACTCACGAGAGATACGCCTTAGTTTTCTCGTACACAACAAACGTCACTGTGGTGGCCGGCACCACCCGCACGAGGTTAGCGCTGATTCCCGAGTAGAACGCGCGTTCGTGGGCCACCTGGCGGATCACGGTGGCGAGCGACGACCGGGTCTTCGAGTACTGGAGCCGGGCCTTGATCACCTGGGCCGGGTACATGAGGGTCATCGCCACCACTTTCGAAAACGCCAGGAGGTACACGTGCTCGGTGGTGGTGTTTGTGTCGCGCCGGCCCTTGACCCACACCTTGCCGTGGTCGTAGATGGTAAACTGGAGCAGCGCCTGGCCCACCGAGAACAACAGCGGCACCAACCCCTTCCAGAGCGAGGTCACCCCCTCGGTGCGGATCATGTCGGCCACGAGCCTCACCGCCAGCCGGTGGCGATCCCCGCCGAGCATTCTCGTTTTGATCACCCAGATCGGGTTGGTGATCACCAGCGTGGTGAGGCCCGCACACCACGACAGCGCCATGTAGGCCGCGGTGTCCAGGGGCAACCGAGGCATGAGCACGCGTTTGTACTGCTCGTACATGCCAAAGTACATCCCCCACGCCGTGACGTTCCCGATGAGGTTGGGGGTCACCCCGCGGTACCAGTCCCGCACCAGGAGCTGGGCGAAAAGCGTGCGCAACAGCACCTGGTGGAGCTGGAGACGGATCTTGGCCACGTCGAGCGGGTGGGTGACTAGCGTGGTGGCTGCGCCCGCGGTCAACCCGGCAACAAAGTGGACATCCATACTGTTTGTCCGAAGCGCGCACGATGAAGATAGTCCGGATTCAGGCACAGGACGCTACAAACCGGCGAATTTGGGTGAATTGCGGGTGGTGGGTGTTCGGTTATGGGTGTTCGGATGGGTGTTCGTGATACAAGCATTCATTATTGACTATTTACAGGCTGCTTAGGCGGAGGGGAAGGGCGACAACAACTGGAAGAGACCAGGACGGTTGGGGGTAGCCTTCCACCCGAGGTACAACACAAACGGAATGAACCCGTAGTGGCACAAGGTCTTGGAGTAGTCGAGCAACTTGTAGATTCTCTCCTTGGAGTCGTCCGAAAGGGCAATAGTGTAGGCCATGGTGTCTGAGGATTGTCCAAAAAAAATGCGTGAAAAAGTGAATGCAGCAAGAGTGCGAGGCTACGGTGTGGATTGAGGTATACGCTACATTTCTTTCAGTTGCGGCAATTCGGGGAGGCTGGTGCCGAGCTGGGTCACCAACTGGCCCGCGCCCACCCCCAGCTCGATCTGGTCCCAGTGCGAGCCCGCCAAGTAGAACCCGCACAGCGGGTCCTGGGTGGTTTTGTAGGTCTTGTAGGCGTCGTACATGTACCCGTAGGGCATCTGCAAGCGGTGCTTGTCGCTCAGCTCGCCAAGGGCGGTGATGAACGGCGTCTCGATGCACCGTGCCGGCTTCCCGCTCACAAAGTCCACCATCCGCGTCTTGGTGGTGCGGGCAATGTTGCCGTCGCGGATGTAGGGCGCGGACAGCAGCTCGGGACACAACAAGAACGCCAGGCCCATCTGCACCATGTCGGCGCCCTTCTTGAGGTAGCGGAGCACGTCGTCGCGCGTGACAATGCCCCCAGCCGGGACGACAAACTTGTCCGGGAACTGGGCCCGCACCGCGTCAAAAAGCTCCTCCGTCAGCTGGTGGGTGTCCTCCTTGGGCACAAACGTGCCACGGTGGCCACCGGCCTCCCACCCCTGGCACACCAACCCGTCGATCCCGCGCGAGCACGCCACAAACGCCTCGTGGACGCTGTTGACGGTGGCCAACACAATACTCGTCTTCTGGAACTGGACCACGGTGGCGGTCTCGGGACAGCCAAAGTGGAACAGGATGATGGCGGGCTTCACCTGGAGCACGTACTCGTAGAACGTGCACAACGCCAGCGCGTCGCGCTCGAGCTCGCGGAACGACACATTGCCGTTGTTGAACTTGATTGCGCTGTGGTCGTACAGGGCACCGTGGCCCAAGTTGTCGTAGGTGTCGAACCACGACTGCTTCTGGGCATCGGACGGCGGGTCGTACACGTCGTGGCAGAAGAAATTGAGGTTCACCATCGAGCTGCCGTCGGTGAGCCGCTGGAACTCGCTCACCATGGCCTCGATCTTGGCCAAGTCACGGGGATCGACCCCGCCAAAGGGGAGCGAGCCCACCGCACCGGCCTTGGTGACCTCGGCCGCCAATTGAACCGTCAGAATGCCCGCCATCGGCGCCTGGATGATCGGGATCTTGCATCGGACGAGCTGGGAGAGTCGCGTCATGGTTGCAAATGGATGGTGGTTGGTAGTGCATATATATGTACCCCACGATTTGTCATCCGGGCCAGCGGCGAGCCACGGGGTCCGGGCCAGCGGGACGGGGCGGCACTAGGGTGAGTCACCGGTGTGAATCACCGGTGTGTTGGTTATTCAGCCGTCAGCAGGTGCTACCCCGAGCCGTGGGCGGTTGCTTCCATACGTGCCCGTTGCGTCCTGCATGGCGCAGAGAAGCAACGGCGGTTCAGCTGTCAAAGTGACATAGACTAGCTGTGCCCGGTGTCAGACGTGGGTGTCGCCAGCAGATAATCCAGATAATCCAGATTTTCCGATTTTGCAAAATATTCCGTTTTGTGGCAAAAGATCGTAAGATTCTCCCCCAATGACTGATCTCGCGTCAGAGCCAGCCGGACGACATTCCGAGCCGGTTACATCTGCGGATGGCGTTGTCTGGCTGGCATGGCTTCATTCGTAATTGTGCCACCTTGGTACTCCCTCTACAATTTTACGCCTGGCATAACTACAACAATACAACATACCTACATGTCTACCAACACAACACAACCACACAACATAACAACACAGCACAGCATAACCACAGCACAACCACACAAACACACAACCATACAACCACACATCATCCACACAACAACCATATTTCACCCTCGTCACAATCATTCTCCTTACTCCCTACCTTCTAGCTCTTCTCTTCTCTTCTCTTCTCATTGCTCGCACGAAAACTAAACAACATGCCTCCCAAGAGAAACCTGCTGAGACTGGCGCTGCCGGCGCCCCGCAAGCGGCTGAAGGTGGTGGTGCCGCTGGCTCTGGCGCTCCTCCACCTGTACGGCCGCTTGCCCGACGTCAACGACATCCCCAAGCCCAAAACCACCCCGCTCGATGTGTTTGTCTGGGGCACCGGTGCGATGTGCGAGTTGGGCCTTGGGCCCGAGGCCAAGACCAAGGAGGTCAAGCGCCCGCGAAAGAACCCGTTTGTGCTGCCACCGGCCCTCGGACAGGCCAACGGCAAGGACATTGCCGCGGTGGACTTTGCCGCGGGCGGGATGCACACGTTGGTGTTGGACCTGGAGAACAACGTGTGGCTGTGGGGCTCCAACGACTACGGGGTGCTCGGGCGCGACACCCTGGGCCAGGACGTGCTCAAGGACATGGACGTGGACGACCTGTCCGACGACGAGGACGGCGACTTGAACCCGGCCGAGCTGACCCCCGGCAAGGTGGAGGGGTTGCCGAAGTTGCCGGTGGTGGCGCTTGCGGCCACCGACAACGTGCTGGCGGTGTTGCTCGCCAACGGCGACGTGTGGGCGTGGGGCTGCTGGCGCAACAACGAGGGGGTGCTTGGGTTCTTGCGGCTGAAGGACAAGCAGCGCACCCCGATCAAGATCAACGAGCTCAAGAACATTGTCCAGATGGCGGCGGGCAAGGACCACTTGTTGGCGATCGACACCAAGGGCATTGTCTACGCGTGGGGCAACGGGCAGCAGAACCAGTTGGGGCGCAAGATTGGCGCTCGCCACGTGTACCGGCTGTTGGAGCCGCAGCCGTTTGGGTTGTACAACGTCAAGTACATCGCCTCGGGCGACTTCCACTGCTTTGCTGTGGACCACGACGACCAGGTGTGGCTGTGGGGCCTCAACCAGTACGGGCAGTGCGGGTTCGAGGTGGAGAACCTCCTGGACGGGGACGCCGACCCGAAGCCGCGGCTCGTCGAGGGGTTGCTGGGCAAGAAGGTGACCCAGATCGCCGGTGGCGAGCACCACACGCTCGCGGTGACCGGCGACGGCCAGGTGCTCGCGTGTGGGCGGTTGGACATGGCGGAGTTGGGGATTCCCGAGGCGGACTACCCCGCGTACACGTTCAAGGACGCCAACGGCAAGCCGCGGTCGATCCCCCAGCCCACCCCGGTCAAGATTGGCAAGGCCGGGTTCAAGGCCCGCGCGGTGGGCGCCGGGCTGCACCAGCTGTATGCCATCACCGACGACGGGATGGTGTACGCGTGGGGCTTTGGCGACACCTACGCGTTGGGGCTCGGGCCCGTGGACGATGACGTGGAGGTGCCCACCCGCATCCACAACACCGCCACCAAGGACCACGACATCGTGCACATCGAGGGCGGCGGGCAGTTTGCCATTTCGGGTGGCTACAAATTGGCGGACGACGTGGCCGAGACCCGGTTGGAAAAGTACGAGGATGACGAGGATTAGCTACACGGTCAATAGGATGACGATTAGCTACACGGTCAATAGGACGCGATTAGCTACGGTCAATAGGATGACAAAATTAGCTACATGGTCAGGATGACGATTAGCTACATGGTCAATAGATATAATACAATCAGCTAAAGTAGACGTTCAGCGACTTGCGCCGCTCGCGGGGCTGGGCCGGGTTCTTGGGCGCCGACTTCAGGTCGGGCGGCACCAGCTCCTCCTTCAGCCGGTGGGTGTGCGGGATGTACACCACGTTGATCGGAGGGAGGTAGTACACGTTCAGGATGGGGAAGTAGTTGTACCGCGACAACCCGCGCAAGTCCGGGGTGTCGTGGTTGATCTGGGCGAGCGGCAGCGCCGTGGCCACCAGCGGGTCCAGCGGCGGGTCGTGTGCTGCCAGCAGGTGTGCTGCCACCGCGTTGGCGACCGGTTCCGGCTCCGGCTCCGGCTCCGGCTCCGGTGCCGGCGGAGGCTCGAGCTGGGTTTCGAGTGCGAGCTCGGGCCCGAGGTGGAGCGGGTCCGCGGCCTCGGTGGTGTCGTCGTCGTCGGCGGCCTCGCCCGCGGTGGCCATGCGGTAGCTGCGCTTCAGGAGCAGCAGGCGGCCCTTGATCAACACGTCCTTGCGGTCGGCGTAGAAGTTGGGGTTGCGGCCCCGCACAATCACCGGTTCCAGCCGGAGCTCGCAGAGGGTGATCTCGTTGGTGTTGGCGTCGGCGGCGCCCTGGGTGTGCAGCACGCCGTCCTCCTCCATGTAGTCGTCGTAGTACAAGTCGGCCACCACCGCCAGCAACTTGACCACCAAGTGGTAGTAGTTCTGGAAGGTGAGGTTGCCGTTGTTGGGGGTGGCGTTCTTGAACTGCAACTGCTTGATGACAAAGTAGCGGTTGATGCACCCGTCCACCACCGGCAGCTCGTCGTTGAGCTGGACGATGTGCTCGTTGGAGATGATCTGCAGCGGCACCACCATGTCCTCGTCGGGCTCGGTGGCCTGCGCCTTCTTCTCGCGCTCGGTCTCCTTCAAGAGGTCGCGGATGAAGATGGGCACCAGCTGCAGCGCGTTGGGCACCCGGGTGCGCGCCAGGATGTCGAGCTTGAAGTACTTGATCACCCGGGTGATGGTGTACCCGTACTCCAGCGTCTGCAACCGCAACAACGGCAGCGGCAGCTGGATGCCCAGCACCCGCATGTTCATCAGCAACTGGATGTAGTTGCGGCGGTAGCACGAGATCACCCGTGGCGGGAGCGGGCCCAGCCCGGCCGCCGCGGCCGCTGCCTGGTTGCGCAGCACGATGTAGTTGGAGTTGTCCATGTCGTTGGTGAGGAAGCGCCCGTTGAGGAAGCCCCCGAACTCGACGTGCACCTCGTTGTTGTCCTTGTCGACGATCTTGAACGGGGCCTCGGCGGCCAGCGGCTGTTCACGCTTGAAGTCCAAAAGATGGCGCAACTGGGGCGCCCGGTAGTCGAACTGGAACTTCAGGGCGCCCGGGACCTCCTTGCGGCGGACCTTGCGGCGGGCCTCAGCCGGGGGGTCCGGGTGGTACGGCTGCGGCGGCGGCGGGTTGGCCGAGCCGTTGCCCGCCATGAACAGCGGGATGGGCAGCCGGGACTGCGGGGCGAACCCCAGGTCGTACGCCATCGACATCTGCGAGTACTGCTGCTGGGGCAACCCCTGGACGCCCGGGTAGAGCGGGTGCTGGCCCATGGCGGTCTCCACCGGGTTGAACCCGGTGTAGTAGTGGTGGTGGTAGGACTTGGGTTCGACGGGCGCCGGCTCCACCGGGCCGGACGACGTCTGGCAGAACAGCGGCAGCGCCAGCTTGTTGAACAGCTGGGAGAGATTGGAGTCCAGGCCAAACGCCAGGGTGTACCCCCACCCTAGGTCCATGATGTCAAAGTCCTCCTGTTTCGGTTCCACCGACAGCGGCACCCCCTGGATGTCCGGGAGGAACAACAGCGCCAAATCGTCGAGGCGCTCGGGTGTGTCCATGGTAAGGTTTATCGGTGTCACTCCCCAATGGATCGAATAATCTGGGGTTAGTGCACACTACCTCCGCTATATCTTCAATTTTGCTTTTCGCGCTGGCGCCGCACGCTGTCAGCGAGGAGGTCATTTGCAGGACGTGTACAAACGCCTACAACGTTACACGAAATTCACATCGTTCGACATGCAGGGCGGTGTCAGGCAACGGGATCAGCAGCGGGACAGGGGGGTCCGACAATGTCGTGGAGGGGGCGAGCAGGTGGACGAGTTGGTGGACCACCAGGGTTCGCTGTTTTCACCGGTCGGCGGGCGCAGCGTGCCTTGGCGAACAACAATCGTGCCATTCCCCTTTCCGGTATTAAGCTTTAGTTTGTGTCATTACCTCGAGCCGTGCATGACAATATTTTCTGGCAAAGTGGGGGAATCGCGAGCCACCAGGTGTTCTAGACGACGCCGGGCAAACACGTCAGGTCACCCAAGCGCTGCACCCCGGTCACGGGCTGTCAAATAAACATGCCACTCCTGCCCGTGCGCACCTGGCCCAGGCGGTTTTGGCGGCCTCCTCGCCCAACCGAGCCATGGGGTGGGTCCCTGCAGGGCTCCCACCCAAAAGCACGGATGCTTATGTAGCAACGATCTTGGCGATCCACACGGCGATTTGAATGCCCCCACCACGATTGTGGAGAACAGTGGCACACAAAGGCAGCGCTGCGTGGATCACGCAAAGAAGCCTGATGAGGCGGCCTGGTGTCTCGTCCGACGTTTTCTGCCCGTGGCCACGGTAGGTGCAAGCGTGACACATGTAACCACCCCTCGACGACGTCACCGCGACGTGGGGCTACCACGACGACTCGACGCCCACAAAACAGAGTTACCCGGGTGGCTAGTGCGTGGGGCTAAAAATACCCCCACGACCCCCACGAGCGATTAATTGTTCCGAAACCGGAACTGGCGCCTGTGTCCGCGAGATGAAACTGGTTCCGCCGTTTCCCGCAGCATGCAACCCATTCTTTAGGGCTTCCAGAAGACGTCGTCGGAAACGCCCACCGGGCACGCCGCGGGTGGCCTCGTATACCGCACTAAGCGACGGCGCCTCCAGCCCGCAACCGCAACCCGCGTTACCCCTCTTTGCCACGCCGCTGGTAACCGGGGGATACCCGGGCTGCTGGTGTCTAACCCCTTTATCTCCGTTCGCGGACCCACGCTCGATGGTGTCATCGTACATATGCTTGACGTGTTTTCCCACCTACGTTCTATAAATAGATTTTTCACCTCCACCGCGAAGGGACCCCAGCGATTGCGAGGTGCGGTCAGCGGGTGGGAGCAACCGCCGCACAATACCGTGCGCGGCCCACAGGTTTGTGCCCCCGATACGGTTTATCTTCGCCTATCGCCACCACCGATGCGATAGGAACGGCTACGGATATGCATGTGGCCTCGGGAACGGAGCCGCTGGTGCCTCGATGCCATAACCGAGTAAAACAACCAGCACGCGCGGGCCCGGTAAACCTACACTCTCGTCTCTACTCCCGACCCTACACTCCCTACACCCTCTACCCTCCCTACACTCCCTACACTCTCCACCCTCCCCTACACTCCCACCCAGCACACAAAACCCCGCGGCGTTCCGCAAGGCATGGCATCGATCTCGCTTGCTCACGGCGTCGGGTCAACCTTTTTCACGTAAACGTTTGTTCGGGCGCAACTGCTATATAACGCATCAGTCGCACTCCGGGGATTAATTCGTCTGCACCCCCCTTACCACGCTATCACCACCGCACGGCACTCGACCCATGAAGGCCACCGCGTATCCCGGCCGCCTGGTGCACCAGGTGTACGGCCAGGACTTTATTGTTGACAACCACTTCACCATCACCAAAGAATTGGGCCACGGAGCCTACGGCATCGTGTGCAAGGCCCAGTACCGCAACGGGGCCGAGGATCTGTACGTGGCCATCAAGAAAATCACCAACATCTTCCTGAAAAAGATCCTCTGCAAACGCCTGCTCCGCGAGCTCAAGTTGTTGCAGTTTTTCCGCGGGCACAAAAACATCACCTGTCTCTACGACCTCGACATCATCCCCGACCCCGTCACCGGCAACTTCAACGATGTCTACTTGTACGAGGAGTTGATGGAGTGCGACATGAACCAGATCATCCGCCTGAAACAGGCGCTCACCGACCTGCACTACCAGCTGTTTGTCTACCAGATCTTGTGCGGGCTAAAATACATCCACCTGGCCGACGTGTTGCACCGCGACTTGAAGCCGGGCAACTTGTTGGTCAACGCCGACTGCGAGCTCAAGATCTGCGATTTCGGGCTTGCCCGCGGCTTCTCCGAGAACCCCGAGCAGAACGCCGGGTTCATGACCGAGTACGTGGCCACCCGGTGGTACCGCGCGCCCGAGATCATGTTGAGCTTCACCAACTACACCAAGGCCATCGACATCTGGCTGGTGGGGTGCATCTTGGCCGAGCTTCTAGGCGGCAAGGCCATTTTCCGCGGCAAGGACTACGTGGACCAGCTCAACCAGATCTTGCTCGTGTTGGGCACCCCGCCCGAGGAGAGCCTCGTCAAGATCGGGCTGGTGCGGGCGCAGAACTACGTGCGGCTGTTGCCGTACATGGCCAAGGTGCCGTTTGCCGAGCTCTATCCCGACGCCAACCCCGAGGCCATCGACTTGTTGGAGAAGATGTTGACGCTCGACCCGTTTGAGCGGATCACCGTGGACGACGCGTTGAACCACCCGTACCTCCGCATCTGGCACGACCCCAACGACGAGCCGGTGTGCCAGGTCAAGTTCGACTTCACGCTGTTTGAGCAGGTGGACGACATGGACGAGATGAAGCGCATCATCATCGACGAGGTCAAGAACTTCCGCGAGTTTGCCCGCAAGCCGATCGAGGAGCAGCAGCGCGAGCAGCTCAAGCTCCAGATGTCGCAGGAACAGGCCCACCACTACCACCAGCAGCAGTACGCGCAGCAGATGCAGTTCCAGTACGACCAGGGCGCGTACCTGGTGCCGCCGCCGCCGCAGTACAACACCCCGCACGAGCACGTGGACACCGCTCCCGTGTACCCTCCCAACGGCTACGACCCGGCGCCGCGGCCGCAGGAGCTCGAGGAGTTTACGTTTGGCGGCCAGCTGACGCTGGACTTGTTTCGGCTTGAGGAGGAGTTGGGGTTTGGCATGGATGGCCAGGGGTTCCACTAGCGTTCATAGAGACTAATAGAGATGACGTTCTAGGGCGACGTGAGTAGGGGTGATGATGTATAACGAAGACTCGGTCTGATGTTACGACGTACGAAGGATTCGACGTTAATACATCATGAAGGCTCGATGAAGTTACTACATGCTAAGGCTCGATGGCGTTACTACAAACCAAGGCTCGATGACATCTGCACTATCACTAAGGTTTGATTCGAGGTTACTACATCATTAAGGCTCGCCAACGTCACACATCACCAAGACTCGATGACATTACTACACACTAAGGTTTGATCCGATGTTACTACGTACCAAGAATGATTCGACGGTTCTACATCATTAAGGCTCGATGACGATATAACATACCAAGGCTCGATAACATTTGCACGATCACAAAGGCCCGATCCGACGTTACTACTCACCAAGGCTACTTGACGTTGACTACACCATTAAGGTTCATTCGACGTTACTACATCACTAAGGTTCATCCGACGTTATTACGTACCAAGGCTATATCCGACGTTACTATACACCATGGCTCGATCCGACGTTACTATACACCATGGCTCGATCCGACGTTACTATACACCATGACTCGATCCGACTTTTCAATCCAACTTTCCTCAACGTTGCTAACGCTCAATCCGGTAGCGGAAAATGTCCCCCGCCAAGGTAAACACCCAGATCAGGTGGTCGGTAAGCGTCACCCGGTCGATCTTGCAATCAGGAATCACCTGCGAAAGATTGAGATCTACAAGCGATACCTCGATCGTGGGCACCCGCTGGTTATCAACAATGGCATGGACACAGGTGCGTTTGCGGGCGCGGCCCGCGTAGTGGCGCTTGAGCCGCACCTCGTAGAGCAGGTGGTAGATCAGGGCAATGATCTCGGGCGAGTTGTAGGTGCGCCGCGGCGCCGGCAGCGGCAGCTCCTCTCCGTGGTACAGGTTTTTGTGGAGAATCAGCAGCATCGTGTTCTGGGGCGCCGGCGGGTGGAGCAACGGCGTGGCGTCCTCCAGCCGGGTGCGGTTGTGGATGGGCAGCGGCAGGTGCCCGTGGTGGCGCAGCGACCGCCGGGTGCGCGGCAGGTGGTGCTCGGTGGGCGTGGGCCGCTTCTTGACCCGCGGAAGCGCCTTGTAGTCAAACTCCCACACCATGAGCTTGCCGTCCCACCCGCAGCTGACGATCTTGTAGCACAGCGGCACCAGCCCCGTGATCACCTGCACCCGGTGCACGGTGTTGGTGTGCCCGCGGAACCGGCCCACCACGGTGATGTCCTTGACGATGGGCGGGTACGACGCCACAGGCGGCTGGGTGGGCGCCAGCTCGCGGCGCACGGCACTCGACGCCGAGTCCGCGGTGTTGCTGCGCGAGCGGCCGCGCGGGCGGGCGTTGACCAAGTGGTTGACGCTAAAGTACCCCATTTTGAACACCTCGATCAAGTCCAGCAGCCCCACCACGCACATGAACTTGGCGTCGTCGGAGAACTGGACGTCGCGGATGTTGTCGCCAAAGTAGTTGGCCACCACGTCGGTGACAAACGGGTTCAGCACCCGGGTGGCGTCCCCGTAGTCCTTGTCGGCGGTGAACATAAAGTCGAGGATCCGCACGAGCCCGTCGGCCCCGCCGATGGCCATGAGCATGGGCCGGTCGTCGCCCGCGGCCGTCATCGTGGTGGTGATGCAGTGCACCGGCTGGTACGACACCTTGAAGTGGCCCACCACCACCGCGGCGTCCAACGTCCGCGCCCAGAAGCTGAGGTCGAACTTGCGGAAAAGCGTCACGTGGGGGTCGTTCCCCTCGACGCGGCGGCGGTAGCGGCGGTCGCTGGCACCGGGGTTGAAGATGGCCACTTCGCCGTTGGCATACCCGGCCGCCACAAGCAACACCCCCAGCGGCGGGTGCACGAACGGCTCCACCGCGGTGACGTGCCCGGGGTCCAGCAGCGCCGTGTCCGCCACCACCGGCATCACGCTGTACTGCATCCGGGTGGTGTCCACCACCATCACCGCCCCGGTGTCGAGCCCGAGCACGAGCACCAGCCCGAGCACCGCCATCGCGGTCACGGTGGTGTTGAGCGCCACCCGCAAGTAGCACCGCTCGATCTGCTTCTGGTAGTCGGTGGTGCAGCTCTGGAACGGGAACACCGGCTTGGCCAGGGTGATGTTCTTGGTGCCCAAGTACTCGTCGGTGGCCAGCAACCGGAAGAAGTTGAGGATGTTGCCCTGGCACAGCACCAAGAACCGCGGCGGCACCCCGCCCTGCAGGGTCTCGAGCACCAGCTCGACCACGTTCATCGGCAGCAGCGCCTGGTCGCCGGGCTGTGCGAGCCACATACACTCCAGGAGGGCCACTCCCGGCCCGCCCGTGAACATGAGCTGGGAAAACGCCCGGGCGTGGGTGCGGGCCTTGGTGAGCGCGTTGATGTTGGCGCCGATCTGGGCGTTGTCCGCCAGCGTGTCCACCTTGACCGTCTGCGAGAAGTAGTGGGCGATGTGGAACGGGATGTGTGCGGTTTCCCCGGCAACGTGCAAGTACTCCGGGACAAACGTGGCCTTCTTCAGGTCACACATGGGCCACATGATGCTGCGGGGCCGCAGCCCGAGCCCGATCAACGCCGTCAACGTCTCGGCGTTCAGGTTGGGGGCGATGTTGTTGTTGGCAACCTTTTCGGTGGTTGCAAAGTGGAGGTTGTAGTCGACGAACCCGAGCTGGGGACACGGCGTGTTGAGAAACTCGGCGACGGGGGGGAGCTGGTCCTTGGGCACCGTGAGCGACGTCATGCTGGTGTCTCGGTGTCCTGGCTGTCTCGGTGTCCTGGTCGTGGGTGAAGAGTGCAAAGAGAGGAAAGAGTGTGGAGGTGCGTTCGGAGCAGCCCGTGCGTCAAAGTGTGCGGGCATCCGCGGGGAGCCGCAGGCGACGGTGGTGGGCTACGGGCTACGGGGCTGGGGGCGGTCAGAAACCGTGGGGAACGTCTGGTGGACATCTCTAAAAGGGCAATTGTTGCCGATTTTGTCGGCCCGCCGCCCGCAGCAGGCCTTTGTTGCCTGGCTTTGTTGCGGCTTTGTTGCGGCGGCTATCGATATTACCGGCATACAGATCCGCCTGCACACAGCCCAACGGTGCGATCGCTCAGGAATTTGCCAATGGCTTTATCAGGAATGACTCGAGGCTGCGGAAGCGATGAGCACGGTGGGGGCCTGTGCGCCAGCGGAGCGGTGGCGGGTGGTCAAAACCATCCGGGGAACACAGTGGGCCCGAGCTACGGTGCCCAATGTCGCTCGTTGGCCGTTTTGGCCCGGGATGGCCTCACACCCGCGGGCGAAGAGGGGGCCAGCAGGGCTCGCCACGGGCCCGCCACGGGCTGAGAACGCAGGAGCGCCACGGCACAGCCCCGCACAGCCCCCTCGGTGATCTCGCCACCCGCCAGTGCCGCGTGGGCCATTCCCCGACCCAGGTCATCGCCTCCTGGCAGCCGTCAGCAGCCAAGGTGTGCAGCAGCGTACAGGGCAGCCACGATGCGAACCACCGCACTTTTGACCTCGGCGAGACGCGGAAAAACTCCCGTCGCTGCCACGCTTATTAGCGGCCCGGTGCCATTGCCCGGTGCCGCCTCTTTTTGCCCGAGGCTGGTTGCATTGCCCACTGGAATGTGCCCCCCACCAGGCGCGGGGCCTGCCTGGCTAATGGTGGTGATTGGCTCACCACAACGCCCGATTGTGTCATCGGGAGTCACGCCACTCTGGGCCACCAGGCGCTGGCGGGGCCGTGGTGGGTGGTTGCTGGTAGCGTACCGACAACCACCCACGGCGGCACCGCCACCAGCCTGGTCCCGTGAGCCACACGGTCGCCCCACGGTCGCGACACGGTCGCCACACCTTCGTGCCTACTCGCGCGCCTCTTTCCTAAAGGGGACGGGCAAATCCGCCCATGGGCACGCCAGGACACCTTTTCCTGCACCCAGACCCCGACACTCGCCACGGCGGGCCATGAGCCAACCCGCTGGCCGCCACCCCAAGCACCGAGGCCACCCACCCGCCGGCCCAGCGCCCGTGTTCGCGGCCCCCCCTCACTGTAGCCCCGCTTGCCGATTGCGTCATTGCTCACGTGGGCACTCCCTGCGTGGCGAAAATTTTCTCATCGAGTGAACAACAAACACCCCCAAAATCGCCGGCAACAACCAGCCATATCTTCGGCCCCAGACCAGCTATCGCCATCGGATAACGTGCACCCTCCTTTGCCTGGCCTTGCATTTTATTTAGGACGCTCCAGTACCCGGCATCCCTTGGCAAACCCTTCCTCCGGACCCCCCACCCCCTATTTGCCTGACCCCGTTGCCACCCGCTTTTTTCCGGTGCGCGCACGACCCATAAGGTAATCACACCCGTGCAGCAACATGGCGGTACTACCAGCGTCGGCAGCCGGGGCCCATGCCGGGGCCCTGAAGCTGCACGCCTCGCTGGCGCGATTCCGCCAGCGCAAGATCTCGGTGAAGCAGCCGCTCGCCATCTTCAAGCAGCGCGAGTTGGCGCTGGGCGAGGAGTTGGAGCAGCTGCAAATCAACCACTTGAGCGCCGGGCTGACGGCGGAAAAGACCCGTGATGCCATCGAAACCGGGGTCGACAAGAACGAAGAAGACGAGGTGCATTTGCAACAGGTGATCCACGCCGCCCAGCGCGCGTTGTTGGGGGCCAGCGACAAGCTGGAGAGTGTATATATCCCCACGCCCGACGCGCTGAAGTTGTGGCCCGAGGCCGCCAAGTACTACCGCGACCAGAAGTTCCACGAGCCCGACAGCTACGTCAAGTACCTGGCCACCGTCGAGGACGCCGTGGGCGTGATGTACTGCATGGACGAGGAGGACGATGCCTTTTACCAGACGCTCGCCACGGCAGCCGCCACCAAGGCCGCGGGCCTGAAGCGCGCGCTCTCGGAGCTCGAGTACGAGACGGTGTGCGACCACATGGAGCGCGCCATCGAGGTGAAGCAGCCGTTCTTGCTGATGGACCCCTCGAATTTGTTGGGCTACGACGAGCTCAAGGCCGCCATCGTCAACGAGGCCCAGGCCCACGCGCCCCTCAAGGACAAGCTCGCGAAGGAGCTCAAGTACGCGCCGTTCGTCACCATCTTTGACAAACACTACGACGAGCCGAAAAAAATGGAGCCGGTGCGGCCCATCGCCGAGTTGCTCAAGTTGTACGGGCCGCAGATCTACGACTTCTGGCGCCAGCGCAAGATCGCCCGCAAGGGCCAGCCCATCCACCCGCGCCTCAAGTTCGAGGACCCGCACGCCACGGAAAAGGACAACGACCTGGACCCCTACGTGTGCTTCCGCCGCCGCGAGTTCCGCCAGGCCCGCAAAACCCGCCGTGCCGACACCATGGGCGCCGAGCGGTTGCGCCACTTGCAAAAGCTGTTGCAGACAGCCCGCGAGCTCGTGTTGGAGGTGGCGCAGCGCGAGTTGCTCAAGGTGGACGTGTACAAGCTGGAGCAAAAGGTGTTCCGGTTGCGGGCGGACGCCAAGGCCGCCAAGCGCGCCGCCGGCGTCAAGGGCGACGACCACTTGTTCTACCCGGCCAAGCGCCAGCGGGTGGTCAAGGTGGAGGACGAGGAGCGCGACGCTGGCCGTCGCAAAAAGGACAAGAACGGCAGTGCCGCCGTGGCCAAGGACCGCGCCACCACCCCGACCCCGGCACCGGCAGCGTCGCTGTCGACGCTGCAGCCGTACGTCAAGCTCCCGCCGTCCAAGATCCCCGACATGGACTTGGTGACGGTGCAGTTGGTGCTCAAGGAGAAGAACGAAACCATCCGCCGCGCCGTGGCCGACAAGCTCCGCAAGCGGCGCGACCAGGACAAGGGCTACGTCAACTTGACCGACGACCCGCGCCAGCCGTACTTCAGCGTCACCGCCCACGACAACGTGGTGGTGGAACCGCTGCACGTGCCGTACCTGCTGATCGCGGCGGCGGCGTACCACGACATCAACACCACCCACTACCTCAGCGAGCCGCTCAAGCGGTTGGTGGACGACGGGCACAAGCCGTTGCCGGGAGTGAAAACCGTGCGCCACGGCCAGTTGGTGCCGCTGTTGCCGTTCCCGCACCACGAGCTGCCGCCGCTGGGCCCGTCGCAGGCAGAGCCGCTGTACGTGGCGCAGTTGTTGCACAACATCGACCACAACTCGTTTGCCGCGTACCTGATGGGGTACGGCGAGCAGTGGCGCGACCAGCAGCGCGCGCGGCCCGACGCAGTGGCCACCGCAGGGCTCGAGCCCGAGCCGTTCATGCGGTTGCGCAAGCGCCACGGGCGCGGCGGCCTCTTTGTTGACCGAAGAGGCCAGGTGCCGTGGCAGCCCGCCGAGGCGCGGGTGACCGAGGTGGACGACGACGAGCCCATGACCGGGCCGCCCAGTGTGTACAACGACGCCGACACCGCGCGGCGGGTGGCGCTGCGGTGGCGGTTTGACAGCGACGAGTCCGAGGCGCAGCACGGCGACCGCGAGCCGTTTGGGTTGGACCCGTCGCGGCTCAACTGTATTTCCGACGACACCCAGCTGATCCGGTTTGGGCTGATGCTCTTGCTGAAGCTGTACGGGTTGTTGCGCGAGCTGGTGCACCAGCGGCAGCAGATGTACATGCAGCAGGCCCGGCTCCGGGCGTTGCAGCACCTGAACAAGCAGCAGACGGCGAAGGCGGCGATGTCGAAGGCGGCATTGGCCAAGGCGCCGACGCCGGCGCCGTCCACGTAAAATAACGACAATACATTGCATCACTAGACTGGATTATAGAATAATAGATGATGAGATGAGGTACTGTGGAGAGAGTGTGGAGAGAGGCGGTGTGGGTGAGTGTGGAGATAGTTTGGAAGGAGATAGTGTGGGAGTAGAATGTGGTAGGTACGAGTTTGAAAGGTGTGAGTGTGGAATTTTGTGTGGGGTTGAAAAGGTACGAGCGAACGAGCGGTGGGATTGTTACGAACCGATCCACGAGCCACCTTGGGGACACCTTTTGGATAGATCTGATGTGGCTAATTTTAGCGCAGGGCTCAATTGACAGAAAAACCCACAATGGCATCTTTGACAGAAAACGTTGAAACCCAACTCTATTAGAAATAATCACATACTCGAATCAGATACAGTAACCTTCAACTTCGACCGCTTTACCACATGATTGTACCGGATAACATAATACGGTGAAAAAGGCTCAAAAGCAAGTGTGATTCCTTGTCTTTTACGGCATAAGTGCTTGGGTTCCCTCTTTCTATGGGTTTATAGCCGTCTGCCTATATGCAGGCAACTAACATCAGGCAAAGATAGTCCCAACGTACACCACTTAGAAGCACCCTAGCAACTAAAAAGCCGGCTCAATCGGTTAGTTATGGCCGAGATATTTGGCTATAAGTTTTTGGCATTGGTTGCGGGTTAGAATCTTCTCTAATTGACATTTGTTAATTTCGACTCTTGGTTAGAATCTTAATCAGACATTTGCTAGAATCCTTTGGCATTGGTGGCGGGTTAGAATCTTTCCTGATTGATATTCGGTTAGTCTTGACTCTTGGTTAGAATCTTAATCCGTCATTTGGCTAGAATCTTTTGGCATTGATGGCGGGTTAGAATCTTTTGGAATTGACAATTGGTTATTCTTGACTCTTGGTTAGAATCTTAATCCGACATTTGGCTAGAATCTTTTGGCATTGGTGGCGGGTAGAGCGCTGGTTGCTAGGAGTCACCACACCCGGTCACCACACTCGATCACCACAGTCGATCCACACCCTAGTAACCTTATTTCATGCTTCAATTTCCCCAAACTGATTCAAGCAGACCATATTTCTATAGCCCACAATGTACAATAATAAACCTCCACCCATCTACCCATTTACCACTTTACCCCCAGTCCCGGTATCTCTACCTAATCAATCTGGTGTTTCATTTCTAAACTAATCTATATACTTCCTCGAAGTCGCCCCACCGGACACCACCCGTACTACGACCGCTCCAAACACTTTGCGGCACCGTCGACGCCAGCTCGCTTGTTTCACTCAAGGTATCCGTCGCTTTGTCGACGTGTGCATCTACAAGATTTTCCCCTTTACCTTCCACTCACCTTCCACTCACCTCCACTGTCCCTCTTCATCCATCTATTACTCTCTACCACCTCTTTTTCTCTAAGCCAACACCTTTTTGATAAACTCTTGCACGTCGGCCAACTCCTGCTCGTCCGCCAGGTGCACCACCCCCTGGTACCCCTTGAACGTGTAGTTGGTGTACCCCAACCCCTTGTACAAGTCCCGCGCGTGCTCGCCAAGCGCAAACGACACAATGGGGTCAGCAGTACCGTGGCCCTGGAATACCGGCGTGTCCTTGTTGACCCCGGTGCTCTTGCTCGAGACCTCGCTGGGCACGGGACAGAACCCGGACAACGCCACCACACCGCCCACTTTGACGTCCAAGAGCGCCAACGCCGCCAACGACAACGCCGCACCCTGGGAAAAGCCACCAATGATGATCTTGTCGGCACTGATGCCCTGCTCGCGCTGCTCCTGGACAAGCTGCTTGATCTTGTCCACCGAGGCCAAGAACCCCGCCACGTCCTTCTTGGCGTCGGGGCGCCCGCCAAACTCGTAGATGTCGAACCACCCGGGCATGGCCATGCCGCCGTTCACCGTGATGGGAATGGTGGGCGCGTGCGGGAACACCCAGTTGATGGCCTCCTGGTTGGGGATGATGTGCTGCTGCTGGCACAACCGGGGGAACCACAGCCACCCGTCGCCGGAGTCGCCGAGCCCGTGCAAGAAGATGATGGCAGCCAGCGGCGCCTTGGCCGCCACGCGGATCGCAGGTAAACTAGACATCGCTATCGCTGGGGGGTCTGGGTTTGCTAAAAAGAGTCGCACTACGATCGCGAACAACCCTAGCGGCACAAGGTAGGCTAGCATGAAAATTGGCTGATGCGCGAATTTAGTTGGGATGGTGGGTGTGATGCGGAGAAGGGTGTTTTGTGATGATGGGTGGTAATGTGGGTAATGTGGTAATGTGGGTAATGTGGTAATGTGGGTAATTTGGGTAACGTGGTGGTGGTATCGATGGTGTGAATGAATTGGGTTTAAACATATTAGTGAAATGACTGGTTGAGTCCGGGGGCCAGGTTGAATGTAGGACCGATCCTTAGGTAGTGTTTAGGGTTGGATCTATGGTCTTCAACCCTTTGGACTGAATCTGGTTTGATTATTGTATTCTTTTTTCGAACCAACCGTACTCGTGTCTTTTTCCTCTTTCCTCTTTCTCGCTCATTCTACTCCACCATCCACCACCACCATCCACCTCCACCATCCACCCCATCCTTCTTCGTTCTAACGTTTATCCCTATGACTATGTACATGACTACCACTTGTAGAACCCGCGCACCTTGAAGTTCAACGGCTCGTTGTTCAAAAACATCCGCGGCTTGGCCTGCTGCTTCTGCTGCTGCTTCTCCCACTCGCGACGCATCTTGGTCTGTTCGCTCTTCAACACCGCCTTCAAGTGCACGTAGGGGTGGTGGATGACCCCCATGCGCCCACGGCCCTTGATGTCAACACGCTTGCGCCAGCCGCCGTCCAGGCCCACCCACACCGCGTGGATGTACATTCCGTCGGCGTTCAAGCCAAGCTCGGTGGCCTGGTCCAACCCGCGCTTCAACAACTGCTCCAACTCGGTGGACATCTTTTTGGGGTTAAAGTGCAACTGGTTGATGGCAGCCTTGACCCCCAACCCGCGCACAAACCGGTTGACGACGGTGGCCTTCTTCATCGACAGCTTGATCCGGTACAGGGTCACGTACACCAGCGGCTCCAAGATCTCGATCTCCTCGGGGGTCAACAGCAACTTGTACGTCTTGCCGTTCAACTCGATGGCGTGGTGGTTCTTGAAGAAACCGTTGGCAGCGACGTTGGCGGCAAACAACTCGCGTTTGAGGGGGGTGATGAACTTGGCCGCGGTGATCTGGTTCTGCTGGGCCTCCTCGAGACGCCAGTTGCTCAACGCCTCGTCGTCCTTGACGGCGGGGGCCCCCTCGCTCTCGGTGGAGGGACCGTCCTGGGCCTTCTCGGGGGTGGCGTCGGCGACGGGCGCGGGCTTGGTCATGTTGCCAAACACAGACGCACGGGCCACGGCGGTCGTGTGAAAGAAGTTGGACATGGCTGGGCTCCCCACGGGAGCCAACCGGCGGCCAACAAGTCGGGTGAACATGGTTGGTTTGATGTGAAAAAAATTTCGATTTAGTGCGACTGATGGGTAGATGGGATACGGTGGGGGGAAGAAGAAAGGGGGGAATGTGGGGGTAGTAGAGGGTTACAGAGTAGTTAAAACGGCTACAACGAGTTTAGATTCTCGAATTTGGAGGTTTGTGGTGTAGTTTCGAGGGTAGCGATGGTCTCACGGCCTCTGAGCGAAAAATGAGAGAACGGTACGTTGAAAACACACGGTGAAAATGGAATATATACACTAGGATGAATTAGTTGAGCGTAACTAATCCTGATCGCGGTTGATCATGGTCCCCAATCAAATCATCCTAGTCCTCTTCCATCTTCCTCCATCGTTCTTCACTTCTACGGCTTCTCTTCCTCTACAATCCACTATCGTTTTGTTTATTATGAATGCCACCCGCGTCGAGCGTTCAGGTGAATGAGTATCTATGCGTCGTCGTAACCAGACAAGTTCTTGTCTCTGGGTCTGTTAGGAATGGGGTACACGTAAGGCACGGCCTCGGAGTCCTCGTACCAGTACTTTCTGCGCAAGGGAGTGGCCAACAACAACAAGGGGGCCAGCAAGCCCAACACAACCGAGAAGAAGAAGTGGGGCTTGGTGTGCGCGTGGTATCTAGCCCACTATAGATGTTAGTATATCGTCGGGTGGACGTCGCAACCGAGTTGGACAATCGGGGAACAGTGGTGCATAGCAGAACCACACGGTAAAGTCACTTACTCTGATGGGTTGTTTCCAGTATTGAGGGTAGTCGCCCCAGACCTTGTCCGCAACAGTCATAGCTTTCTGGTTTGTATGGGTGGTGATTTGAGTTTTTCGTTCTATCATTGGTCGCAGTGGTGAAAAATGGTAGCGCGAGTGCAGGAGACCGGCAACTCACGAAGGTGGTGGGGATGAGAGGAGAAATAGTAGAGAGGGTGTTTGTGAGAGGATGTTGTTGTTTTGGGTTGCGTAGAGCTTGATAGGTTTTGTTTGCGGGAATGGTATGAGAAATTCAGTGGTTGGTGATGGAACCACAAAGTAGAATGGTGATGGTACCACAACGTAGAATTAACGAAAGTACAAATCAGCGGTACCACAAAGAAACTGGTTATCTTTGTTTTCACAGCATTCGCCAAGCTACACCATTCTTCTCATCTGAATTGTGACGATGAAACCACAAACACTTGACACCTGTCAAGTAGTGTCAATCGCGTCTCTACACCTACTCCACATTTGACATATATTACTCAATTAAGCTCTCTTCTTCGCCTTCGTCTTCTTCGCCCCGCTGGCCTTGGTCTCCTTGACCTCCTTGACCTCCTCGGTTGCCTCAGCGGCCTCGGTAGCGGCAGCAGGCTTGGCGTCACGGTTCAATTCCTCAGGGTACTTCTTGAAAAACTCCTCCTTGAGACGGCGGTCCTCCAACTCGGCGTAGTATAACCCGCCCTGCAAGAAAAGCACACCGAGAAGCACAATCACCACCATCGTCTGCGACGCCGCCATCACGTTGATACCAGTGCCCTGGTCCACCTCGCCCCAGTCGCCCAGCAAGCACAGGTTGACACCAACCCGCAAGTTGGTCAAGTACACCACAATCAGCAACATCATGAGCGCCAACGTGCCGTACTCAAAGTACAGGGCGTCGTTGTCGGGCTTGTACAACTTGATGAAGCACCCAACGAGACCCAATCCCATCACCCCGTGCAACACGTGGTGCACCCACATCGGAGAGTTACCCCACGCACGGTAGTGGGCCAACAGTCTCTCGAAAGCCTCGGGCGACGGTTTCCAGAGGGTGGCCAGGTCAAACGGCAAGTTGCCGTAGATGGCACCGAGGCCAAAGCACGCGGCACCAACGATGATTTGCGTGCCCACGGGGGTAAGATCCTTGTATTTGATCGCCATTGTCGTCGATTAGGGAGGGCTCGGGAAATACGAATGGATCGAATGCGAATATATCGTGGGATGCGCTGCGGGCCAGATGCAACTTAGTGGGGGAAAAGTCAAAACGCCGTGTTTATCGCGCCACCGCCTTGGCAGGTGGGGAACGCGAAGAGAGAGATGAGGGTGGATGAGAGATGGGAGGGGGGTGACTAGAGGCTGTTTGGGGTCTAGATTGGCGGACCCTAGGGGTTTTGTCCTTTTGTGGTGCCTGTTGTTTTCCTTGTACTCGACGTTGTGCGAAAACGGCGTGAGGTCTATACGAGATAAGTGCCAACAGGAACTGAGCTACGGGCACGAGGATGAGATCACGGCCAGAACACGTATGTCTCATATAGTAGCCCAAAGTAGCCCGGAGAGTGGACAACGAACGTCACCGTATGGCCACCGAATGTGTGTATCACCTTTATCGTCGTAACACACGTCGCTTCTTCTCACTACTCCCCACCTATTCTACCGTTCAATCTTCCTCTCAAACCTTATTCTCTCACCCACTCTCCACGCACTGAAAAGAAGCTTCCACTGAAAATCATTACGAGCCCGTGTCCAGCCGCACGCACCAAACCAACCGCTACGACAGGAGCTCGATAACCCTCCAAACAACCTCTCCACCACACCCCTCTGCGGCGATGACCGACCGAAAACGCTCGGTCCTGGATGACGACGACGACGATGTTCCCTTGAACAAAAAAATGAAGCTAGATGCGGAGCGCAAACAAAAGGAGGACGAAGGTCTGCAAGAGCCCGCAGTGAAGCAGGAGGAGGAGGAGGAGGCCACACTGGAACCACCAAGTGACCAGCCCACGGAGGACACGAATGGCGACACCAAAGACGAAAAGCAACTGCCCACCAAGGACGAAGACGACGACGACGACGACGAGGCCGAGGAGGACAAAAAGCGCACCACCACCTTTGAAGTGGGGGGAGAAACCTACACGTTCAAAGAGCGCCCGCTGGTCATCGAAGAAAAGGAGGGCAAGATCGAGTTCAGAGTGGTCAACAACGACAACACCCGCGAAAACCTCATGGTGCTCACGGGTCTCAAAAACATTTTCAAAAAACAGTTGCCCGAGATGCCGCGAGAATACATCACCCGGTTGGTGTACGACCGGCTGCACTTGCTGATGGCGGTGGTGCGGAAACCAATGACGGTGGTGGGCGGCATCACCTACCGCCCGTTCAACAACCGCGGGTTTGCCGAGATTGTGTTCTGTGCCATTCTGAGTACCGAGCAGGTTCGCGGGTACGGAGCGCATTTGATGAATCATTTGAAGGACTATGTGCGGGCCACGTCGCCTGTCAAATACTTTTTGACCTACGCAGACAACTACGCCATTGGCTACTTCAAGAAACAGGGGTTCACCAAGGAAATCACCTTGGACAAGCTGGTGTGGATGGGATACATCAAGGACTACGAGGGCGGGACGTTGATGCAGTGCGAAATGCTCCCGTCGAAGATGCGGTACCTAGACCTGAGTAAGATCCTCTTGCTCCAGCGGGCCACCATCGAGAAAATGATCAAAATGCGGCTGAAGGCCCATGTGGTGCGCCCGGGTCTCCTGGTGTTCAAAACCAACCCCAACGCCGTGGTGAAGCCGGAGGACATTCCGGGCCTCCTCGAGGCCGGGTGGCTGGAGGAGATGGACAAATTGGCGCAGAAACCCAAACGGGGACCCCACTACAACTTCATGGTCCAGTTGTTTGGCGAGCTCAACTCGCACCCGCTGGCGTGGCCGTTCGCGGTGCCTGTCAACAAAGACGAGGTGGCGGACTACTACGACGTGATCAAGGAGCCGATGGACTTGGCCACCATGGAGCTGAAGCTCGAGAACGACAAGTACGAGCTGTTTGACCAGTTCCTCTACGACTGCCGCCTCATCTTCAACAACTGCCGCGCCTACAACGGCGAGCTGACCACCTACTACAAGAACGCCACCAAGTTGGAGAAGTTCTTGAACCTGAAGGTGAAGGAAAACCCGGAGTACGCCCAGTACGTCGAGTAAGTAATGTATTATACGATCTAGCTTTATCTTTCCATATCCCGGTTACTACCGACGTTATGTGCCCTGCGCACCGTGCATTTGCAACCACCGAAAAATGTGCCATGTCTGAGGCACCAGTATGTTTTCAGCAGCACGGTATGGGGCCCGGGCCCCGCTGTTGCGATGTTATTCCATATTGAAGAAGCTCCCCAAGGTGCCAGGCAACCCGCCAGCGGGCAACCAGGCTGGGGGAGCGGCTAAACCGAACCGGTTTGCTCAAATGTTCGATGGTCCCAAACAGAGTAAGCCCACCCACAAGCCGAAACAGGGTGGCAACGCCAACAAAGCCAACAAGAAGCCTGCTGCTCCCGCGGCCGCGGCACCCAAGGCACCTGCGCAAAAGTCTGCTGCCGAGATCGAGCGGGAGAAGGCCGAGGCCTACAAACAGATGAAGGCCAAGATGAAGGCCAAAATGCAGCAAACAACCTCGAAGGGGCCAGCGACGGCCTCCAAGAGCAAGAAGAAGACCGAGGCCGTGAGCAAAGACCGCGTCAAGCTCAAGTTGCCCCCGCTGATCCTGGTGGCCAGTTTGGCAGGGGTGATCCAGGTGCCCCTCAACAAGGTGTACCAAACGCTCGAGGGTTACGGGTTTGAGGGGATGAGACACAACTACATTTTGACCAAGGAAAACGCCAGTTTGATCGCGGACGAGTACGGGTTCGACGTCGAGTTCCTGACCAAGGGCAACGACGACCTCTTCCCCGCACCCGTGAATGAGAAGCTCGTGAAGCCACGGCCACCGGTGGTGACCATCATGGGCCACGTCGACCACGGCAAGACCACCATCCTTGACTTTCTCCGGAAGCTGTCGGTGGTGGACCAGGAGTTTGGCGGCATCACCCAGCACATCGGTGCGTTCTCGGTCAAGGCGCCCGTGCTGGGCAAGCGGATCGCGGTGCTCGACACCCCTGGCCACGCTGCGTTCCTCAAGATGCGTGAGCGGGGTGCTGTGTGCACCGACATCGTGGTGTTGGTGGTGGCTGGCGACGACGGGGTGATGCCGCAGACGATCGAGGCGATCAAGCACACCCACAAGGCAGGGGTGCCAGTAATTGTTGCCATCAACAAGTGCGACAAGCCCGGTGTGGACGTCCAGAAGATCTACGGCGAGCTTGCCACCCACGACATGGTGGTGGAGGAGTACGGAGGCACCGTGCAGTGTGTCCAGGTCTCGGGCAAAACCGGGTTGAACATGGACAAGTTGGAGGAGGCGATTGTCACCCTCGCGGAGATCTCGAACTTGGAGGCCGAGCCCACGGGGGTGGCGGCCGAGGGGTGGGTGATCGAGCTGCAGGTGCAGACCGGGGTGGGCCCGGTAGCCACGGTGTTGGTGCGTCGAGGCACCGTCAAGAACGGCGACGTGGTGGTTGCCGGGACCACCTACTGCCGGGTGCGGGGGATGAAGGACGAGCACGGCAAGACCGTCAAGCAGGCGGGCCCGTCGACTCCCGTGCAGATGTGGGGGTGGAAGGAGCTTCCCGAGGGCGGAGACTCGTTCATCCAGGCGGGGTCGGAGCTGGTGGCCAAGAAGGCGCTTGCCTACCGCGCAGCCCGCGACAAACAGATCCAGGCGATGCGGGAGATCGAGACGATCAACGAGAAGCGGCTGGCGGAGGCGGAGATCGCCAAGACGAGAGAGAAGATCAACGAGCTCAAGATGGCCGGGCTCGACGCCCTGGAGCTCGAGGCCCAGCTCGCGGCCGCCACCACCACCACCTGCCACTACTTGATCAAGTCGGACGTGTTTGGGCTGGCGGAGGCCATCCGCGAGCTGATCGACGGGTTGGGCAACGACGAGGTGTTGGCCAAGGTGGTGAGCCACGAGGCCGGCGCTCCCACCGACTCGGACATCGACCTCGCCAAGACGCTAGGCGCCACCATCTTTGCCTTCAACATCAAGACCCCGAAGGCGATTGCCATCAAGGCCGAGCAGGAGGGGGTCACCATCAGCGAGCACAACGTCATCTACCGGCTCATCGACCAGGTGCGGGACGAGTTGCTGCTGCACCTCAAGCCCATCATCGAGACCAAGGTGGTGGCGTCCGCCGACATCAAGGGGGTGTTTGAGCTCGAGGGCAAGGGCAAGAAGGTGACCAAGATTGCCGGGTGCAAGGTGACGCGGGGATCGCTCAAACGCAACTCGCAGGTGCGGGTGACCCGCGACGGCGACGTGCTCTACGAGGGCGGGTTGTCGTCGCTCAAACACTTGAAGGACGACGTGGACGAGGTCAAGAAGGGCAACGAGTGCGGGGTGATGTTCGACACCTTCAAGAACTTCAAGCAGGGCGACACCTTGGAGGTGGTGGAACACATCGAGCACAAGCAGACGTTGTGATTGTACATAGTATTTACGATAGGTTCATTTATTCGTCACGACTCCTCCCACTGGGGGCCACACCACTCCTCGACGTACCCGACGTGGTGGTCGTCGAAGTGGGGCATGTAGTCCTCGACATCGGTGCACACGATGATGGTGCCCCACGCCATCCCGTTGAGAATGTCCGCCATCTGCTTCAGCTCGATGTCCTCCAAGTCCATGATGGCCTTGGGCATCAACTGGAGCTCGAACCGCCGCAGGCCCAGCGGGTTGTACCCGGGACGAGGCACGCTGGTGGTGCCGTCCTTGGAGATGAACTTGGACGCCACCTCGTCCTTGCCGCTGTAGAGCAACGGGTGCCCGCCCAACTGGTACCGGAGCACCTGGCCCGGGTTGTGGCCCACGGTGTTGGTGAACTGCTCGAAGTACTTGTCGTCCAACGCCGCGGCGGTGCTCGGGTCAAGCACCGGCTGGTTCAGCGCCGTCGAGTCGCGGCGTTTCGACGGCGACGGGTCCTCGTCGTCGGCCTCCATCTCATCGATGAGGTGCTTATACTTTTTGAGGTCGGGGTCTTCCAGGGCCTTTTTGAGGCGCTCCTTCTCGGTGTAGACCAAGAACCCGGCGTACCCGTCGATGGCGGTGTCGGGCACCACGGTCACGGGGAAGGTTTTGGCCTCGGTGGTCTCAGCAACGGTCTCGGCAGGCTTCTCCGCCTCGGTCTTGGCAAACGGGTTGGCTCCGAACGGGTTGGCCCCGAACGGGTTGGCCTTGGGAGCGTCGCCCGTCTTGGCAAACGGGTTCGCGGCAAACGGCTTGGCGTCGAGCTTGAGCTTGGCCTCCATGTCGGCGTTCAACTGGTCCTCGAGCTCCAGCTTGATCTGTGCCACCCGCTCGGGGTCCTTGCTGATGCCTCTGATGGCACGCACCGAGCCCTTGTGCTTGGAGCAACCGGCGGTGTTTTTGCAGCCAAACACGTAGATGACGCGGTCGTAGTCGTGGCCATCAATTGGGGCGTACGCCTGGAGCAACAACGCCATCTGCTTGCCGCAGTTGCCACATGTTAACAACTTGGGGTCTGGTTTCAGCTCTGGGTGGAGCCATCGCGGCTCGCCTCCAATGAAGGTTTCCTCGATGGTGACGGGCTCGTCGGCACCAAGCTCGGCGATGGGGATGTCGGTGAACCCGAGCACGACCGGCAGGCCGGACTGGGAGAAGTCCTCTTCCTCGTCCGAGGAGTACTCATCGTGGGACGACATGGTGGAGGTGGCCATCGCAGCCTCGCGGTTATAGTCGGGTAGTGTGCAGGAGGTGGAGAGGCAGATAAGCGAGTGAAGGAATGAAGAGTAGTGTGAGGAGAAGCTCACTGGGCTGTTTCTCGATTCATCAATCCCAATTGCTAAGTGGTCTATGGAAGTACAATAAGTCTTCAAATTTGAATCTTCCAAAATCTACAACAATCCTCCAAAGTACACTAAAACCTACAAAAATAATCTAAAGTATAGCAAATATATGAAAAACCCATGATTATACCAAACTTTCGGAAACAATCCTCGAATACCAAAACTCAATTCTAAAATCCCAACCAAACCAAACTAAACTCAACGTACAACACCTCCAATTATTCCAATAACCCTGGTCTACAACAATCCCTTACCACACCAAAACAGGAGCATGGTTGTACAATAGGACGGTAGGGATGGTTTTGGAAAGTCAGTAGACCAACGTACGAACCCAATAAAACCCTAAAAGCACAACCAATGTGACAAAAATCATCTTCAATGTCTATAGGAATTTCTTGCTTCTACAAACCACTAGAGAGATGAAGATAATCGAGAGAATTGTCTCTCAAATACCAAAACCTCAAACCTACAATCCCCTACCACAAATTTTGATCTATTAGAACCTCCAATCATACCAGAATACTCAATCCCACTTTCATCTACTAGACTCTCCAATCATACCAATACTCAATCCCACTATTTATCTACTAGATTCTCATTATACCAAATACTCCCAACCACCATTCTCCCATTCTACCCTACTGTGTATTGATGCGTTAAAAAGAGGGGATCGACACGTCCAACGCCTCGCGCTGTGCGTCGGGCACCGGAGCCACCCCCTCGAAAATGCACGAAAAGTCCGACAAAAACGCCAGCAACACCTCGATCCCAATGTTCAACGTGGGCACAAACACAATACACACGTTGCGCAAGTTCATGCGGTTGCGGCTGGCGTTGCCTATGACGCGCTGGAGGAAATTAAAGAGCACGTACGCGGTGTCGTACCGCACCGGGTCCAAGTTGTCGCGCACATACGCACGGAAGGCAAGCGCCACCTCCAGCGGCTGCTGGCGGTGGTGGGTGGCGATCTCCGCAAGGTGGGCCACCGCCGCCAGCCCAAGCACCGGCAGCGGAAGCTCGCGCAAGTACGTCTTGAACAACCCGGCCACGGTGTGGATGTCGGGCCGCACCGCCAGCTCAAACAAGTCGACGTCAAACTGGCGGTTGAACTGGTCCTTGAGGGTGCGGATGCTCAGCGCCAGCCCCAGCAACCGGAAAATGCCCTCCTCGTACACCGCGCCCGTCTTGGTGAGGTAGTCGATGCACCGGAACACAATGCTCGGCACCAGGTGCGGGCCCAACCGGTGGTGCAGGAGCTGGTACACGTCGTAGAGGTCGCGCCCAAACACCGCCTGGATGTGGTTGTTCTCCTCCTGGGTGAGCTGGTCGATGTACCGCTGCATCAGGTTGGGCTGGTTCGGGGTGTGCGGCTGGGCCACCGCGTCGCGGCTGGCGTTGGGTGCTGCCACCTGCTGGGCCACGGGGGCCCCGGTGAGCAGCTGCTGGAGGCCCTGGAGCGACTGCGAGAGCAGCAGCGAGAGCGGTGCCTGGGCCGCGGGGATGTCGTCCACGGTGCCGTTGGACAGCCGGTAGCGGAAGGGGAAAAGGCTCTTTTTCTTCTTTTTCTCCTCGGTGGCCACCGTGCCCACCAGAGTGGCGGGCAGCGCGTCGCTGGTGTAGTTGCCGTAGGCACCGGTGCCGATGGTGCTGCCGCTGGTGTCCCGCTCGCGGTACAGCGTCTGGGACTCGCGGTGCAGCGCCTGGGACTCGCGGTGCAGAGCCTGGGACTCGCGGTGCAGTGCCGCGTACAGCGACTGCAGCTCGCGGTGGCTCAGGCCCAGGCTCACGCGGTGGTCGTCCGGCGGCTGGTCCGGCAGCGCCGGGTCGTTGTACTCCAACAACACGTCGACCCACGCGTCGCGCTCCTCGTCGGTTTCGGCGCAGAAGAAGTGCTTGGGCAACAGCAGCACCTTGGTGTTGGGGCGCGCCTCCATCACCAAGAACGCGTGGCGGTAGCCCTTGTCGTCCGCCACCAGGTCCAGGTTCTGGCGCCCGATCTGGGCCCCGGCAAGCCGCACCAGCTCCATCAACGGGCCGCTGGGGTACTCGTACACCTCGATGTGCGGCCCGTCCACCTGGCACCACCGCACCCGCCACAGCGTGCCCAACCCCTTGTAGCGCCGCAAGAGGTAGCCCTCCTTGCGGGCGCCCAGCCGGTTGTCGTCCAACGGGTTGACAAAGTCAAGCAGGAGGAAGCGGCACAACCGCACAAGCGTCATCTGCGGCACGTGCGGGAAGGCAAACCACAGGTTGAAGTACGCCTGCAACTGGGTGCGCCGCTGGTCGATCTTGAGCGGCAGCGTCAGCGTGAAGAGCGCCTTGTCGGGGAGCGGCGGCAACCCGAAGCAGTCGACAAACGGGCGGATGTCGCTGTCGAGCGACACCAACTGGAGGTACAGCTTGCGGAGCCGCCACATCTGCTTGTCCAGCGCCCGGTCGTTCACCAGGAGGGTGAAGTTGACCTCGTCGATCTTGCGCGACAGCGGCAGCGTCAACACGTTGGCGTCGTTGACCAGGATCGTCAGTGCCACCACCAACTTGACCAGGGCAAAGTCGTCGGGCTTGATGAACAACAGCGCGAGGTCGTCGTCGGGCTGTGGCAGCAGCAACACCTGGAACGACCCGGTCTTGGGCGTGGTGACCCCGGCCACCGCCAAGTGCGGCAGATCCAACCGGTGGGGAAGCTGGGGCGCCAGCACGTGCTGCGGAGCCACCTGCCCGGTCAACGCGGGCCCGCGCTCAGCGCGGTACGGTGGCAGCAACCCCTGGCCCTGCGGCAGCGTCACCGCCAGGTTGTCGCCCAGCAGGTCGCGGTGCGAGAGCCGGCGCCCCGTGAAGGCGTCCGGAGTCGCGGGCACCTGGGGAACGGGTCCTGCTGCTACTGGTGCGCTGTCGGTCAGGTAGGCCAGCGCTGGGCTGTGGGCGCTCAGCGGGCCGCGGCTGGCGGTGGGTGGCTCGTACTCGGGTCGTGGGCCGCGAGGTGATCCCTGGGCCCGTTGCTTTTGCATGACCCGAGGCGACGTGCGGGACGGTCTAGGGGACGTGTGCGAGTGGTCAGGCGAGGCGTGCGAGTGGTCTGGAAACACGTGCGAGTCTGGCGAGGCTTGCAAGTGGTCTGGTTGCGCGTGGCCTGGTTGCGAGTGGCCCGGTTGCGGGTGGCCAGGTGACATCACCGAGCGGCCCGGTGAGGCCTGCGAGTAGTCTCTGCCCGGTGAGGCCTGCAAGTAGTCTCTTTGAGCACCTGGCGAAGCCTGCAAGTGGTCCCTTTGCGAGCCTGGAGACATCACCGTGTGCTCTGACCTCTGCGAGTGGCCGTGTATCGACCGACCCGGTGACGTCATATGGCCCGGCAGGCCAAACTCGGCCCTGCGGCCCAAGTCGTCACCAAGCCGCGAGCCAACCTCGTCGTGGTGGTCTCGGTGCGGAAGCGGCAGCAACGTGCTCGCCGAGCCCGGCGCCGGGTCGAGCGACGGGCCCGCGGCCGGGAACTGCTTCGGAGTGACGTCACCGTCCTCGTCGGGCGCCACGGGGCCCTTGGCAAGCAGGTACTCGCCCGACTGGGCCAGGTGACGGCTGTAGGGGTGCTTCGAGGTCTCGAGCGGGTGGTCGTGGGCGTCGTCATGGCTGTGGTCGCTGTAGGTGCTGTAGGTGCTTTCCGGGTTGCTGGGGTCGCGCGAGAGCGGCGGCGGGTGCGAGCGTGCGGTGGGCATGGCGTAGGGGTTGGCCACCGGCGGCTGCCCGAGCGGGTACGCCTCGTCCTCGTCCTCGCTCTCCACCTCCTTGTGGGTGAGGAGCGCCAGCAGGCCCTGCGGCAGCTGCGGCGGCTCCGCCACCTCTTCTTCGACGGGGGTGGTGCTCAGCGCGCGCGACAACTCGAGCGTCAGGCCCGTCTCGCCGCCCGAGCGCCGCCAGTCGTCGTTCAGCTTGTTGGCGAGGGTGTAGGGCAACCGGATGCGCAGTTTGTACAGCAGCACCAGGTTGGCCAGTCCCAGCGGCTTCAACGTCGGGTGGGTGGCCTCGACGGGGGTGCCTGTGTCGGGCAGGAGCACCAGGCCCGCCAGGAGGTTGGAGTGAGCTGTGAGCTCGCTGGCGGCCAGCAGGATGCGCAACAGCCGGCGGGTGCCGTTTTCCTCCGGGAGGTGGTCGGCTCGGGAGGGATGAGTGGAGGGATGGGTGGAGGGATCGAGCTCAGAGGATGTGGTTCTGAGCTCGGTTCTGGGATCGGATCTGAGGTCTGTTCGAAGCTCGTTTTTGGGGTCGCTTCTGGGATCGAGACCGGATCTGGGACCGTTGGGACCGCTGGGACCGTTGGGTTCGTCCCTGTGCTCGTTCTTGAACTCGTTCTTGTCGGTCTTGAAATCGCCCAGTTCGGTCTTGGAGTCGGTCTTGGAGTCGGTCTTGGAGTCGGTCTTGGAGCCAGTCTTCACGCTCTTGCGATCGTTCCTGTACTCGTTCCTGTGGTCATTGAGCTCGTTCCAGGGATCGTTCTTGGCCTCGGTCGTGGCCTCAGCCCTGGCCTCAGCCTTAGCCTCTCCCTTCTCTCCCCTCTCACTCCTTTCACTCTTCTCACTCCTCTCATTCTCACTCTTCTCACTTTTGCCCAGTTTTTCACTCCTCAAATCACTCTTGTCGTTCTTCACGTACAACAGCTTGTCCGCACGCCGTCGCTCCAGGTGGTCGGAGTCGTACACGTCCCGGTCGCGCGACGCCACCAGAAGCCGGTGCCCGTCCGGCTGCAGCGACTGGCGGCGGCGGGCCGAGCGTGCCGGCACGTCGGACGGCTCGAGCAGGTCGGGTGCCGACGACGTGGTCTTGGGCAGCCCGATGTTCTTGATGGTGTCGCACAACTGGGTGATCAAGGCGTCCTTTGTTTTCACCGCCTGTTTCAACGTCGCGATCTCGGCGAGAAGCTGGTCGATGTACTCGGCGTCCAGGAGCTGGGGCAGCCGCGCCGGGTGCACGGCTCCGGCAGTATACTCCATGGCCGTCAGCGTGTGTTGAAAGAGCGGCTCAGCAGTCCCGACAGGTCAGTGGGGGCGAGTGCGACTCGTTTGCAGTTTTAGGGGTTGCGTCGGCGTGTAAATCGTTGCGGCAGAAAAAATGTTACGCGTCATGGTGCACCGGGCATGCGACGATGGGAGGAGGTGTAAGGTGGGAGGACGGGCGGGCTACGGGGGTTACGGGGGTGGTGTATCGGTGGGTGGGGGTGGCTGTGGATGTAGGCTTGTTTTCGTAGCGAGTGCCGAGGCGGGCGGTCGGCTAGACGGCGGTGGTGAGGCCAGCCGCGTCCTGACAAAATGCAGTGGCGCTGCGGGGAACAGGGGAGCGCGGAGCGGCCGCGGGACGGGCGGAGGGCGGGTGGCTACGGGTGGGGGACGGGCTCTGGCGGGCGGGGGACACGGAGGTCGCTGCGGTTTTCCCTCGGTCGCCACGGGCGGGCGGCCAGTGGTTCCCCGGAGCGATCTGTTACTACTGCGACTGCAGATGAACCATGCACGAGGCGGACGGATTGGGAACACCGAGGCGGTTGTAGTTGGGGGGTTTTACGTGGGGGTTACGGGTGGGGTTACGGGTGGGTTACGGGTGGCGGGGTAGTACGGCGAAGCGCGCGGGGAATGTGGCCCGATGATGTGGGACGATGAGGATGGGGGTGGAGGTGCCTGCTGTAGGGTGTCCAGAGTGACGCAATTCGTACAGTGACGCGTTTCCACGGGTTGAGTCGGTTTGACACTAGGAATTTGACACTAGGAATTTGACACTGCTGGGCATTTGACACTGGCTCCAGGAATGTACATCCCGGCATCATTCCAGGGAGAAACGCATCGATGGCGTCACAACCTTAACCGGAACCTAAACCGGTGGGATGGCCTATTGTTAGAATTGAAGAATCTGCCGGGTAAACGTGATCGAACCTACTCCCTACGCATACTTCTGAATGATATTCACTTACTCCCTACGCCTAGAAACCTATTCACCGACACTTCGCGAACCTCTCACCTACGCCTAGCGAACCACTCCCGTACGTCTAGCGAACCACTTCCCTACTCCTAGCGAACCACTCCCCTACTCCTAGCGAACGTACTCTCTACTCCTAGAAACCCACTCCCCTAATTCTAGTGAAACATTCCCCTACTCCTCCCCCCCTACTCCTTCCCCCTACTCCTTCTCCCCTACTCCTTCTCCCCTACTCCCCTACTCGTCCGTGGCTGTGTATCTATTAATAACCTTTGCAGCCTACCTCTGCAGCCACCTCTGCAGCTTAACCTCTGCCTACCGCTGCAGCCACCTCTGCAACCTCTGCAACCTCTGCAGCCATCTCTAACCTCTGCAGCCACCTCGAACCTCTGCAGCCAACGTCTACCGCAGACGTCTCGCGCTTACTAACCGTCTACGCGCCACCCGTGCCTATGGTATGCATTCTATTAAAGAGTCCATCACTACTGTCATTATGCCGTGCGGGGGTAACGCTCCCGACGGCTACCGCCCCATCTTCCTCATGTAGGACCGCGTCTGCCGCACCACCTTGCGGGCGTCGTCCGAGTCCGGCGGCGCGTTGGTGATGTTGGCCAAGTTGCGCATCGCCAAGTCCTTCACCATCCGCGGCTTGGCCCGCTCGCTGGGGTCCTGGTACTTGTACATGTGCGACGCCGCGAGGATGGCGTTGGGCATCATCAGCCGCCCGAGCTTGATCACCTCGTTGGCCCAGATGGTGACGTCCTGCTGCGGGCGCTTGTAGGGGGCCCACGTCTTTTTGCACCCCTTGGTGAGCTCCTTCATCACCTGCTCGGTGCCCCACAGCGCGTTCCACAAGAGCTCGTCGTCGTTGTTGAACCCGATCAAGTGCAGAAAGATGCCCGTGGCAAGCGCCCCGTCCAGGTACCCGCCCTCCAAGAACGAAACCACCTTGCCGTTGGTGTGGAGCTTGGCGAGCTTGACGGCGTCGTAGGTGAACTGGGCGTAGAACAGCGTGGGCACGTTGATCCCGTGCCGCTGCATCCCGGCGTTCTCGTACTCCAGCGCGTCGAACCCGGCCAGGATGATGAGAAGCGGCTTGAACGGCTGCGGCGCCACCGGGCGGGTGCCCGAGCCGTTGCTGCCTGCAGACAGCCCGCGCGAGTGGCCCGCGGTGTCCTTGCGGTCGCGTTTGTCGTACTTGGCGCGCTCTTGCACGTACTCGGCATACTCCTTTTCGTACGCCTTTTTCGCCTGGTTGAAGAACTGGTTGGCGCGGTTGAGGATCTGCACGTACTTGGTGTGGTACAACTTGTAGAAGTCGTCCTCGGTGGCCCACTCCTGCAAATGCACGTTCCAGATCGCGAGGTCGTGGTCCATCACACACGTCAGCGCGTTGCGGATGTTGTCCTTGGTGGCGTACCCCAACTCGGTGGGGTACAGCTTGATGTCATGCAACGAAAAGTAGCCCACCTTGGGGTACATGGCGGCGCGCTTGCCGTAGTCGTCGCGCGGCGGGTCGTCCTCCTCCTTGCCGTAGTCGCCAAAGAACCCGGCCCGCTCCCAGCAGATGTCTTGCAGCCCGTCGCCGTGGTGCAAGTCGATGTCGAGGATGGCACAGTGCGACACCCCGTACTGCGCGTGGGCGTACTCGATGCCAATGTGCACGTTGTTGAGCAAACAGAACCCCAGCGGCAAGCACGCGTGCAGATGGTGCCCGGGCGGGCGGATCACGGCAAATGCTAGGTTGTGGTTGTGGTCCTTGAGCCCGTACAACTTGTCGACGGCGGTCTCGATGGTGCCAATGACCCCCTCGATGGCGTTGATGGTCTTGGGCACCACGTAGATGTCGCCGGTGTTCCAGTCGGGCGGCACCTCGAGCTCGCCCGCGCCCAACTTGTCGTGCGAGTCGAGACACAACTCAAACAACCGCTGCGGCCACTGCTTGCCGTGGACCCTGAGCACATGGGGAGCAAAGATCAGTCCGCGTTTGGTGGAATTGGTCAACGCGTAGTAAAAGGGAAACATGGTCACGGCAGCCGCCACCCCGACCAGCGCGGCAAGCAACCGCTGAGGCCGTTCGAAAATGGTGCTGAGATAGCTCTTGGTGACCCAGGTGCGGCCAAACGCGTGCTCCGCCAGCAACGGCGAGAGCACCACCGCCGTCTTGTCGCACTCGCGGGCAAACCGCGGCAGCTCGGCACTGATGTGGGGATTCAGCTCCAAGAACAAGGCAAATGCCCGCTGGAACTGGGTGAGCGGGTAGTCGATGAGCGGGCTCGGGCGCAACACGTCCTCAAACCGCGCGTCCACCTCGATCTGGGGGGTGTCGCTGTTGGCAACCTCGGGATAGTGGTGGGTGGGCACCACCAGCACCCGGCGGCGCTGTTTGTTGAACTTGGGGATCTGTTCGGCAAGCACCTCTTCCTCCTCCAACGCATCGATGTCCACTTTCTCCTGGAAGTTGTATGTGAGCACCGTGTGCAAGCTGATGTCGCCATCGTCGTCGTCGTCCGGCGGGTGTTGTTGTTGCTGGTATTCGAAGTAGTTGTTGGTGGTGGGTTTGATGGTGAGCGTGGTCTCGAACTGGGTGATGAACGAGTCATCATCGTCGTCGCTCATCGTCGGCGTAGGCACTGGAGTGTTGTGTCGTTGGGATTGCTCAGATCAACACCACAATAATTTTTTATGCACCTGCTTCGAAGGGGTTGATTTGAACGCGGGGCGCGCGTATTGGCGGAGTTATACTAGAGCAGTTCCAGAGCAAGCCCTGGGGCCGCGGCTGCGGTTGCTGGCTTGCTTTGTCTATCAATTCTCCGTTTTTGGAAGCGTGGTGTTCCACGTCAGGGGAATGAGCTGATGCCGTGCTCGTATTTTTGTGGTGATGCATTGTGGACGAGCGGTGGCGATAACCCCGAACTACTGGCCTCCGGGGGTGCGAGTGGCCCCCCTACCGTGGTGGCCGTCTACTTTGGGTGCTTCCATCGGTCACGGAATCGACGCATTCTAACAATAACAAACCACGCACTAAAATTTACGTTTGGCTGAAGCCCGATGCGAGGTGACATCAGTAGCAAACGCATACTCCAGGAAAACTGGTCACACGCATACTTCTGTAACACATTCCCCCCATTGTGAAACGCAATTGAAAACGGCCTCGCCCGCTGGACACCGTCGCCCCCCACTACCTGTTCCAGCTCTCTTTGGGCATCGATGTTTGTGGTACGCAGCTGAGACGCGCTCACATGTAAACAACCCAAAAATAAACAGACAGCGGACCACCGTAGCTGGGCAGACGGCGCTTCTGCCGCATGGGTCGACGTAAATACGAGACCCTGGCCAAGCCTCACTCCCTGCATTTGGCCCTGGCGACGGGCCACGCCACGGGCACGCAATGCTACACCCAATTACAAATAACGCTCGCTTAGACCGTGTGCTACAGCTGTTTCAGATCATGCACTTGTGCAACGTAGTAATGATATATTTTATGACCAGCGACCCGGCTAGCCCAGGTTCATGGTGATGGAAGCATAGGTCCCCCCGATGGCACCGGCGGTGCCCACCACCACCGCCACGTACGCGGCCCACCGGCGCACCCAGGTGATGTCGTCGTAAAACCGGAGGTAGAACAAACTGGGCAACACGATGCAAATGGTGAAACAGATGGCCAGCCCCAAAAACAGCACCACCTGTCCAAACGAATTGAATAAAAGGGAAATGACAAAAAGAACCACGCAAAACACAAACCGCGCGGCCACGCGGCGCGGGGTGTAGTGCGGGCGGCCCTTGGCGGAGTCCAATGCGTTGAGCTTGAAGAACGTTTCGTAAACGGTGATGATGGGCTTGGTGATCAACGGGAGCTTGGACACGGGCAAGAGGCCCATAAACACGCACAACAACGGGTTGAGCCAGTGCGGGTAGTTGGGGTTGGCCAAAAGGTTCTTGATGATCAGGTCCTTGCACTTGATGCCAAACATAAGGAACCCGATCAAGGCAAAACTGCCGTCAATGGCAAACGTGATGCCAAAGGCGTTGTGGGCAGCGTGCGAGAACTTCGCGGGGTGGCGCATGTCGCGGTACAACTCAGGAAACACCGGGTGGCCGCCCCACACACTCAAAAAGAGCCCCAAACTGAGCAAAAACGACCTAAAGTCCACCGGCCACACATTGGTCACCGCAGGCACCAAAAGCGACCCGGGGGTGTCGTGCAGCATGAACCCACACCAGAGAATAATCGTGATGATCGCCAACGTGCACACAATCCCCAACGCACTGAGCATCGACAAGATGCTGAGGGGAATGAACAGCAACACAAACACCGCCACCACCACCAACAATTTGTACATGTAGTAGCTCCCCACGGGCACCACGGTGTGGAAACAGTCGGCAAAGAGAATGATGAGCGACAACGTGGCCCCGGTCAAGTCGAGCATGAACAAAAACGTCACCGCCAACGCAAAGTACCGCCCGCCATAAGCATAAGCAATATCGCCATAGGTCTTGAACTGGGGGTTCATCCGGATAATACCCCCCAACACCACCGCAGTGATGCAGGTGGCTACGGCACTGGTGGCCAAAATGCCCACCCCGACCACCCACCCCGCAAGGTGGAGGGCAAACGGCAACAGCAACATGCCAATGCCAATAAGCGTGTTGACGCTGTTGAACAACGTCTGCGGCGCCGTCAGGTTGCCCAGCGGCAACACAATCAGGTACAGCGTCCGCACCAGCTCCACGTCGTCAAAGTCGGTGGCACCATACTCGGGCACCGACGACCGCCGGCGCTGGGCCTCGGGGAAACTGAATGTCTTGATGTGGTTGTGGCCCTGTGTCGGTTGCTGGGGCGACGGTGGCAATAGCGGCTCCTCGCTGGTGGCGGTGGAGGTGGGGCTGAGGTCGAGGTCCCCCTCCAATAGTGTCAGGCCCATGTACAGCTGGGCTCGGGTGTACAGCAGGGCAAAGTTGTTTATCAGGTTGACGCCTCCGGCGTCCAAAAACGACCGTCGCCGCTGCTTCTGCGGCACCTCCCGGGGGGCGGTCTCGTCTGTCATCGGAGTTGCCTAACGATTTTTTCTTCAGCTGTACCTGACGCGCAGGTGCATCACGTCACTCGAGGTTGCGATTGCCCCACTTAGGGAGGACAATAATTCCCGGCGCGGAAATGCTCGGGGTAACCGACGGGGGAACCGACGGCGGCGGGGTTGGCAGGTGCCTCGTTGGCCCCGTAGGGTGGTGCACCGTGGCCAGGCGAAATACGCACGGGGGTCAGCCTCGCGCAGTACCCCGGATTATGCGGGCACTCCCGGAACAATAGCGTTTACGGGTGACAACTGCGCCAGATGGGGTCTAAGGCAGAGGGCCCGCCTGGTTCCGAGATTTGCCCATCGCGACGCTTCGGTTGACGCAGCGAACTTGAAACGACAGTGGCTGGAGTTTCCTGTGGTGGGCTCCGGTGCTTTTCACCGAAGTTTTGAGCAATGGCGACGAAAGCTGCCGGTAGTTTGTCAACAATGAGGGGCGCGACCGTCGAAGGAAAGTTTACCGTAACTGCAAGGTAAGCGGCAGTGAAATTGGCCCTCCGGCGCACCTGGGGTGCTGCGTGGATCCGGAGTACCACATCGCTTTTCCATCAGCAGGTCCTGTGGGGTGGTGTAGGCGCAAGCAGGCGTCGCGATTTGCCCGAGATTGCAAATCTCGCGGTAAATCCGGTTGGCGCTCTGGTTACTACTCGCGGTAATCTATGTCCGGGTGGCCAGCGACAAATGCTAATTTAGCATTTTGAATCTATACTCAGTGTACGAGGTTAATTCAGCACGACAACTCGAGTGTCCACACCGAAGCTAAACGATCGTCGTGTGTACGTTTACGTGACACCCATGCATGGAAGTTTGCGGGGTGCCCCCCATTAGGAATGGTCGCCGGCTGGGGTAGGTGTCAGCTGGACCGGTCCTATTCCGCGTGGTAGTAACTAAGCTACCGCGTTTGTGCGCGGGGAGATTGGCAGATACGTTAGATCAATCAGCTCATGAGAAATCCGCGGCGTTGAAGGCAGCTGTGCCCCGGACGCAGAAGTTGCGTGGCCGGCCGGTGGTGTCTAGAAACGACACATGGCCGTTTGGTTCCCAAACGTCGGCTACTCTAGGCCAAAGCCAACGAATCCGCGTTTGCTATTTAACTCTGATTTTTTAACCCTTGTCTCCTCATCTAATCACGCCATGGATTAGGGAGCCTCGCTATACTTGCCTAGTTGGTGGACAGGCGAATTTTTGCTGGTGTAGGTTCATGCACGGTAATGTGATGGCTGCAAAAAATAACCTCACCTGCGACACGCTCTTACGGAAATCAATGGATAAACGTCCACTGAACCCAGGGAAAAGCTTGCCGGCCTGGGTGAAGGTCCAGTGGGTGATCGAGATCTTCCACCATTTAAAGCTACCCCAGGACGGGATTATTTCGGCAATCGACGCGCCCCTTCTCCATTGTTTGACTTGCCTTCCGGTGACCCTGTTGACAAAAGAGTCTATAAAAAAAGAAACCTTGGGCGCCGAAACGTAGTGAGTACAGGGGCAAATTGAGTTTTGGATCAAATTAATTTTTACTGTCTTTATAAAGCGAACGCGGGGCGACATCGGCCACGAGAGATAACGACCTGCTTCCCCATGGAACAACGCCCTATGTACCCTGAAGAGATTTTCAATGACCAATTCTGCAAGGACCCATTAGATTCCTCGGCGAGTGTGGCCCTGTGCAGAGAGAAGCATTTTTCCGAGTACCAATTTTCAAATGCTTTGGACTACTCTCTGGCACCGGCCCCCAACTCGCATAACTGGTCTTACGACTATACCGGCAACTACGCACCGGTTACGCAACAGCAGGTGGCGCCAGTGGACGGCGTTGCTTATGGACAACACCCAGTGCTGCCGTTTGAGACGCATCTGCGCACCCTGCTGACGAACCTGACATCGCTGGCCCCAGCGGTGATTGCCCAGCCCAATCCCCCAATTACCTGGACACAACCTCTGGGGTTTCCGATGAGGAAGCCAAAAATTTGCACTACATTTTGGGAGGATGAGGGCACCACCTGCTACCAGATTCGTCACAACAACATTTTGGTTAGTCGTCGCGAAGACACAAACTACATTAACGGAACAAAGCTATTGAATGTGATTGGCATGACAAGGGGTAAGCGTGATGGCATCCTCAAAACAGAGAAGAATAAAAACGTAGTCAAGGTTGGGCTGATTAACCTCAAGGGCGTGTGGATTCCCTTCGAGCGTGCTTACGAGATAGCTCGTAATGAGGGCGTTGATGATGCGTTATACCCATTGTTTGTCGAAGACATTAAGGGGTACTTTGAGACAAAGGGTCGAGCGCTAAAGTGTGATGATCTGGACCCTCCACCCATGCGAAAGCTGCCTCGGTCTCGCAAACAAAAACGAGCAGACGGCTTTGAGATATTTGATCAGCTGGGTGAAAACTGGCAACCCCGCGCTTGAGACCAAAGTTCTGGGCCATGAGACAATTTAAAACTCTGACACGGCTAGCATCTGGCTAGTGAGCATATAGCCCCTTGGGCACTACATAGTATTAATAGATGAAGTTGACTGCAAACTTCAAGTCACCTCCAATAGAGTTTGAAAGCTTCAATCAATCAACTGCAATTCGCCTCGGCCTAGGATTCAGGCTTGTACCCAAAATTCCACCACAACCAGCTTGACTATGCCCAACAATATCCCACTCAATGTCGTAGGTGTCGCGGAAATTCGGAAAGCAGCCGGAATTGGATCTAGATTTGTGGGCAGCTCCAGGTCTGTGCAGCTGAAACTGACGCTGGGAGTAGCCTCTTTGCAGTTTTCGGGGCCATTTATATCGCGGCCCTGCGTGTTATCCTGGAAAGCAGTGATAAGGGATCATTAACCAAACCGGAAACATTAAGCTACTACTTGCCACCAATTTACCTACAAGCCCGCGTTCCTTCTCAGTAATCTACAACCTCGACTCTGACTGACTCAAGCGAGAAGCCCCGAATCAAATATAAGCTCAACGAGTCTTCACCTTGGAGACAATGGGGCTATAAACTACGAAAGATGGTAGTTCCTGGCAATCTAGATCCAAGTATTGTCATCTAAGTCTATCAAAATTTCAGAATGCATTAGTCTACATGTCGTTACGTACAGCCAGCTCAGTGCCCACCGGGTTACCGTTGACTCCGTTCAGCTCATAACCCATGGTCTCCCCGTTCAGGTCCCCGAAAACATCCCCACTCAGCGACCGACTCAATTTCTCGTTGGCGGCCATTTCATCGCCGACATTCACCTCATCCTCATTCTTCTTGATAGTGGCCAAACGCACAATGATTTTAGTGCCCAAAGACCACACCGGGTGGAAGGGAAGGAAGATCAACCCACAGATGGAGATCATCATGGCGTCAAGAACAAACAAGTAGACCTCATGTGTGATCAAGTAGCCCGTGAAGCCCTGGGCCAATTCAACCACACGGTAGATCAGTCGAATGTACACCACCAACACGGCCACAGTGACAGCCAAAGGAAGATAGTTGAAGAGCTTACGATGACGGATCAGCGTAAACTTGGCATTATAGCGAGTCTCCAAAACTTCCTCACGATAGGAGCGGATCGACTTTGCGTTGATCAAGAACCGCCAAATGTTTGCCAAGCTTCGTCGACTGTACTCACCAGTACCGTGGCGGAACCAGATCCGGTGAAGGAATTCAAACCAAAACACAAGGAACACCGACATCAGGAACACTTGGAAGGCAATACCAGCAATCATCGTGTTGATACCGGGATCGGGATCAGTTCCATTGTTGGTAGCAGCAGAGGCAGCACCACCACCACCTGCTTGCACCATTAACAGCAAGACATCGCACGCGACAAAGAAGTACAGGTACCACATTGGTTTGAGGACCAGGTACTCCCGGCCATGTATAACAACAATCTGGGCAAATAGAAAGTATATCGCTGCCATTATAAATGCTGGAGCAATAGTAAGTGCAACATATTGAAGTAAGTAATAATCCATGGTCGAAGTATCGCGGAACGAGAGCACGCGACCAAGAAATCCCATCCACTCAAGGGAGTAGCCACAAATCATGGTAATGTTAAACCACCAGTAGCGCGACTTGATCAACATCAACATGAGATACACCATAATGATCAGGAAGATAGTCAAGTACCAGATGTTACCAAATCTCAGCAACTCGGTCTTGTACAAGTTGCGCTCATTTTTGAGGTCCAAAAGGTTGAGCGAGTTGTAAGTGAGAGCCTGGGTGGCCTTTGCAAGTACGCCCAGGTCGGTCGCGGTCGCGAGCGCATTCTCCGCACTGACAACCGCCAAGGTTGCTTGGGCACCCCGGTAGGAAAGGAAGAGGTGGCGGGAAAAGGCGGCTTTAGTATTAGTTTCGAGGGCTTGCAGCACCAGCAGAAGATCTTCGAGCACCTTCAGCACTACCGTAGTAGCAATCAGGGTCGTGGTGAAGTCCAGTGGAGTTCCCGTGACGGAGAACTGGATCATCTGGAGGTCTCGCTGGAAGTTTCGGGTGGGTAATACAAGGAACGGAAGTTCTAGGTCTGTTTATCCACAAACGAGAGCGGGCTGGTAATCCAACGGTTTATTAAAGGTCCAGTAGACTGGCTTGCGCAGATCTCCAATTAAGTATATACAATGTTTTCGTCATCAGCGCGGGGCGCGTAACCCGCATCGCCTATTTACGCTTATTTCCGGGGATCTCGCAAGGGACTTCCCTGTGTGCTGAGCTAATTAAAAAAGACAGCATTCCTCACGCCATTCAGATGTTAATCAGGGCTTACTTTCGAGATTGTGTTAGATTAAGGGCTTAGCAAGAATGGTGGAGTTCACGATTATATAATCGCGTTAGTCTACGTAGATCTTGGCATACGGGCTGTGGCATTCTGTGAGAAACATGCGAAAATTATGCATTGCAACCAGTGAACAAATGTCCCAAGTCTATGTCTTTTTATTAGTATGAGCAAATATTTAAGTGCTGAGATAGGATCTCGATTAGACCTCCACGAGCATGGATTTACAAAACGGGGCTTAGCCTAATTGTTGCATAAGATTACCTGCCAATAATTAACCATATACAAAATTTCGGACAACAATTTTCGGAGGAGCCAAGCAGCATACGAAGGTTTCATTATCACGACATTGTATTTAAATGGCCAACGGTGCACCTGTTTAAGGTACGTTACGTGCCGACAATGCAGAAGAGAGTTACGAGATTGTTGTCGGTATTGTGTTCCCAAATTATTATTCTTCATATACATAACCACCGTTAACGGCTAAAACTCGCGGAGCAGCGGAGATAACAGCGGGGTCATGAGTTATAGCCAAAACAGTGCGCGTCGTAGTCAATGATTTCATCAACTCGATGATCTTCGATGCGGACTCGGGATCAAGGGCCAGTGTACATTCGTCCAACAATAGAATTTTCAGTCGCCGAAGTAGGGCCCGCGCAAAAGCTAACCGTTGTAGTTGGCCACCCAGGAAAAGTGACGTCGAAAGCCCTTCACCCATTCTCGTGTGAAGACCATCCGCAAGTTCGCGAACCACCAGACCCATGCCTACTTGTTCGAGGACTGACCATATATCGTCTTCAGATGGTGATGTGGTGGCATAACCACACACGTTTTCCAAGATCGTTCCCTCAAAAAAAGTGGGCAGCTGAGACACTGTGGCGATGGTTGAATGTAATGCGGACTTATCCCACAGGTGAACTGATTCTCCAAAAACCTCCACTTCACCCGAAGTCGCACCATAGAGTCGGTTGATTAACGAAGCTATAGTCAGTTTACCCAGACCCAGCGGACCCGTAATCGCAACAAATTCTCCTTCTCTCACAGAGAAGTCCACGTCATGGAGGATGAGCAAGTTGTCATACGAGAACGAAACCAGCTTGAACTGTATAACTGGATTTTTCAAGGAAGGAATAATGTCGCCTTCGTTTTCCAACGCCGATGGTTCTAACTCACTATGCTGGCGGAGGTACGTGGCTGCACGTTTGCCCCGGGCAATGCTGGGAATTTTCAGCATATAACCCATAGCACCCGTGAGAGACATTGTGAGCAACGTGATCACCTCTAGCATCTGACCCGAAGAGTAAGCTTGGTCGGCTATGAGTTTAGCCCCATAGTAGAGGAGAGTACCCTGCGCAAATGCGACAAGCAAATTGTTAATACTCACCCCAAAACCAAGGGCAATCGCTCGACGAGTGCCCACCTGGTAAACATCACTGACCACATTTTCCCACCTTCTCGCAAACAACAGTTCACATCCGTAGACTTTCACTGTTTTGAGCCCGCTCACGGTAGAGCGTCCGTGATTCTCAAGGTTACTGATCAATCCCTTGTACCGGCTCTCGAGTCGACCCATGGTTGCACTATATACACCGGTAATAAGTCCAATCAAAGGTACAAATGCAACACCCACCAAGGCAAGTTTCCATCCGGCCACTAAAGCCCACGTCAAACCACCAATGAGCATAACCGCCACAGTTGAAACCACCATGATAAAATCAGAGGTCAATAAACGTAAATCTCTGGTGTCGTTCATGATTAGCGCAGTGGTTTCCGCAACCCGATTGTCTTTGATATAGTCAATTGGCTGTAGCAAGAGATTCTCCACGACGCTATTGCGGATACCGACAATCCATGACTCGCTAGTGGAAAGTAGGAGAAACTGCGAAGTGAACTGACTAACGCCTGTAGTTATGGCAATGCCAATGAGTGCCCCAGACATTTGAGCAAGATTTCCGCTGCCACTAAGCATCATCTGAAGAAGCTTCGAGAAGAAGAACGAGAAAATGGGAGTTGTGATACCACACCCAACCAGCGCAAACACGCCAAGCCACAAAAGAAAGGGTTTCGGGCTCTCACGAAAGTACCAACAAATGATAGGCCAAAGCAGCATCAATGTCAATTTTCCGTCAGCTATTTGCTCACTGCCCTCGAGCTGGTGATGTGCAACCATCTTCGTTGCTTCGCTATCTTCTTCAGTCTTGGTAAGCTGCTTGTTTTCCACTACCTGGCCCTTCTCCAATGTGAACACTCGGTCTTCAGGTCGTGTGAAGCCATACTCATGCGTGATGATGATCGTGGTATACTCAGAGCCTGTTCTCCACTTACGAAGTTTGTCCATGATCACACTCTTTGTGGCCTTGTCGAGTGCAGACATGGCTTCATCAAGGATAAGAACGGGGGTATCTCTGAGGTAAGCACGTGCTATCAGAATGCGTTGCTGTTGGCCACCCAGTAAATTTGCATCCAAAATAGTGTCGTAATGATCAGTGAGACCTAATACAACTTCGGTCAATTCAGCGAAACGGCAAGCTGAAACAACAGCAGAGTTGGGAACGTCTGAGAGCTTGCGAAACTTTGTGCCCACAACCGAAAGCGCTACATTATCGAAAAGCAGCATTCCAGGGAAAATAGTAGGGAACTGTTCAACGTATGTTATATCCGACAAAGGTGGGCGTCTAATCATTCCTGAGATGGGTGAGTAGATGCCCAAAACAAGCAGAGCCAACGTCAGTTTTCCTGACCCCAGCGACCCAACCACGAAATTGAATCCAGAGCCAAACTCAAGCGATACATTCAGCAAGACAGGATCTAAAGGGCGTGCGGGGTAGTGGAAGTTGATTCTGTTGAATGAGAGGAGAGGCTTTGGGACTGGCTTCTCCAGCAGGTCAATGTAACTGAACTTTTCGGCTATGGCGTATTCATCCACGATGGTCTCATCTCGCAGGGCGTAGCTTGTAGGAGATGGAGGAACGGTGCCGTCTTTCTCCCTCGCCGAGTCCGATAAACCCATTTCATGCGAAAAGCTTACAATCACCTTCTCTGCCACCGCAGCTTTATTAAAGATGGGTATCACAGCTGCCAACATGGACATCAGAGAGCCAGCCATCAAACAAGCACTGAAACAAGTAAACACCTGCGATACCGTCAAGTGTCCTTTAGAAATCATCGAGATACCAAACCAAAACCCTTGGACGAAAGCCATGAAGATAAGGGTTTTCACCACACCTCCATTAGCACTCATTGCCATCGCCATCCTCACGTACGCTTTTTGCGATTCAGACACTAGACTGGTGAACTTGTTCCTTTCGATCTCGTTGCCGTTGAAAAGGCGCACAAAAACTTTGCCGTTACCCAAGCACCAATCCACTACCTTGGATGCTGCCTGAGTGTATTTGTTCTCCGCACCTTGGTTTCGCATGATAACCCTTCCAAAAAACCAAGTCAGAAACGCCATTACAGGAGCCAGTGCCATCACCACAAGAGTGAGCAGCCACGCTCGAGTCATAGCAGTCACGAACAAGCCAATTACCATTGCCAAAGACTCCACGCCAACTGCAATGGCATCGGAATGGCCCTGGCGAACTTCCTCAAAACTGCGATTTAGCTGGGCGAGCTTGCCCATCAACTCTGTCTGACCGTCCAACTTAGTCATGGGTACTGTCAACAATCCATCATAGTACACCCGGGACCTTGCGCGGATCAGCACCCGTTCGCCGAATTTCATGTATAAGATAGCGGCAAACCAAGTACAGACCATTTTGGCAGCACCAACAATGAAAATTATAGACACTTTGGACCAAACGGTATTCAAAAATGCCTTTCTTTCAATGGATCCAGCCACGAAATCGGCAAGCGCTCCAAAAACTTCCCCATACATAAGCGTGTTGATCGGGGTCGCCACCAGGGCAACGCACAGCAAAGCGATTGCCGGAGCGAGCAACTTGCTATCTCCACCAACTGCAAACTCAAACATAGTTTTTGAGTTGAATTTCTCGCTGTCTATATAAATACCTCGCAATTGCAAAATTTTGCCTAATCGGGCGACGACAATCAATGACATGCACAGTAGGTTGATGAATCAACTAAAACGATTTGATGACAGAAAGGTCACGGTCAAGCAGTCTTCGGTACTGGTTGAATGATACATTCAGAACCACAATCACTGTAATCGCCAATAAGGGCACCACCACGATCGCTTTCCACAGAAGCGGTCTCACGAAATGGTTTATAATGTCAGCGAGAGTCAGAGCCAAGGTAGCTGAGAAGCCCACGACCTCGGCATAGGGGTCGCTGTCCATTCCGCGTTTCCACTTTTGGCACTTTTGTTCCAACACTGGCGGCATTTGCAGCGTCCCGCACAAATTCCGCTCGTAGTGGGCACCACAGGTTAGTTTGTGCTGAAAGAGAGAAGCTATCTGCTGGGCTCGCTTATGTTTCACGTCACTTGCCACGCCTCGTACGAAGTAGTAGGCCGACCCAATCGCTACCGCCACGATAACGATATTGACAAAAAGCTGTAGCCAAAGCGATACCAAATAAGGTAACCGCGGGTCTGTCCATCCATTGATCGGAGGGAGCCGTGGTGGGTCCAGCCCACCCGTGCCCTGTTCGTCTTGCCGTCGGGGCTTGACTTCTTCCCGTGTGATGTGCAAATGCGAGGTGGAACGCACATCTCGTGACACCGCCAGGGAAGAACCAAGTCGATGGGATGGGGAGAACAATTCCAGGGCAACGTTAACAGGATTGAGACTCAGGCCATTGCGCGCAGCGTAGGCCACCGACGGGTTGTGCTCAACGATGGTAGTGAGGAGCTCTTCGTCTGCATCGGAGATTGTTGTTTCGGCTGGCACCTCATCCACGCCAGGTTTAGCGGGAGACGGCGGCATGGGTGTCAGTTCCAGCCTGATCTCCTCTATATCAAACAGAATATTCAGCATGGCTGCTCTGCTGTCCACAGGCCTTGTTGGTACGTTAACTACGCCGCTTGCGCGCGGCGCGCTATGCAGGCATCGCGAGGCAGGCGTTCCCATTTTGTGCGAAACGGGAAATAGTTAGCCGCGGTGTCTGACTATTGCGTACAGAAATGTTAGGGAAACGCCACCCGACGCTAACAGGATCTTTCTCTAGGTGCCACTACAGAATCTTCGAGACTTAGGTGAAACTGGTAAAAACAAGCGAAGTAGTTTCAGACACCTTTAGGTCAATTCTAGTCTCTTTGTTTTTGTTTGTTGTGACGGACAGCCAGCCTTTTGATGTTGTTTACTGATTTATGTCATGCACCTGACAGGATGGTTGCAAATTTGATCGCCAGGATCCGCCGTACTCAGTAGACTCGGTATCCTGTTGGTGAGAGTTTTTTTTTTCGGGCAAGCGGCGGTTTCATCCACTGCAGGCGAACAACGGCAATCTCAAAGTGGACCAACAATTTCGAAAATTGCTTTTTCTTGGACTCAACAAGGTAATGTGTCAACAGATCTATTTATACCAGGTCATCAAGGAACTCGACCACCGGTCACTCTGTAGCTTTGTGGTCACTGTGCTGGTTTCCGTGTATGTGAGACTTGGAGGTTAACCTCCGGCCTCGTCGTAACAGGATTTTCTCCGGTTTGCGCGTACGTGCGTTGACTCATCACGGAAATGATGCAAGGAACTACGGGAAGGATCAAAGGATGCACAATCAGGAAGGGGTGCCAACCCCGCTGGCAAACGTCATCAGCTTGTGACGCTATTGTTGCGGTATTTCCACTGCTATTGTTTTTGTGCAACCGTTGACACTTCTTGTCAGTGACTTTGATCTCGATTGCCAAGGCATCACCGCAGTGCACTGCTTGACGGGTGACCCTCCTGTACGTCCTGATCCTAGTAGACGCTGTCCAGACTTCTTTTACGCATTCGTCAGAGCAAAACATTGATTAATCCCTCACGCACATTTCCGCATTCGTGACACAATTAAATTGGCCTAATTAGACCAGATGCATTTTTCACTCGGGCCGCTCACTCCGATAAAAGCGAAGTGACAGGGAAGGCAGTAGAGACCCGGTTCGGGCGAACAGGCTTGGGCATCTGGTTTGTAGCATCTCAAATTTCGTTCAACACCTTTGTTACGAGGCTGTGGTTCCGCAAGGCGGGAATTTCCCGAGAGTCTAGATGCGCACGATTTTAATTTTTCAGGTCACCTCAATCTGGTCGATGCTTCTCCACAAGTCAAGCCTTGGACAAATATAGCAACACGATCTTATCAGTGACTTGAGCAGTTGCCTATCTCGTCAAATAAGTTGGCCCTCACCTGTGTAGCGAACTTGTGATTTTTGGGGGTGGAGAGTGAGCAACACGGCCTACAAATATGTCTTCGTAATGTGTGTGGATTGTCATTATCCTAGATCTAGTGTACATAATTTTCTCATTAAAACCCAATAAATTAGTGAGCGCAGCTCTACATTTCAGCGGCCTCTCTGGCGTACTCCTTCGACATGTCAGCGTCGGGAATAGAGCCACAGATGGTCTCGACCATGATACCGGTAACAAGGTAGGGGTCGATGTTAGAGGCGGGACGTCTGTCCTCGAAGTAACCGTACCCCTCCTTGGCAACGGAACGGGGAATACGGACGGAGGCACCACGGTTGGCGACACCAGAGGAGAAAGCCTCAACAGAGGCAGTCTCATGACGACCGGTCAAACGCATCTCGTTGTCGGACCCGTACAACAACATGTGCTCCTTGTGACGCTTAGCAAGTTTCAGCAAAGCAACCTCAATGTCCTTCATACCACCGGGCTGTCTCATCGACTTGGTGGAGACGTTGGTGTGGCAACCAGCACCGTTCCAGTCACCCTTGAGGGGCTTGGGGTGGAAAGAAATCTTGACACCAAACTCCTCGGCAACACGCTGCAACAAGTAACGAGAAATCCACAACTGGTCACCCATCTCGATACCACCGCAGGGACCAACCTGGAACTCCCACTGCGAGGGCATCACCTCGGCGTTGATACCGGAGATGGCGACACCAGCGTACAAGCAGGCACGGTAGTGAGCCTCAATGACGTCACGGGCGTACACCTTACCGGTACCGACACCGCAGTAGTAGGGACCCTGGGGAGCGGGGTAACCGCCCTTGGGCCAGGCGTACACGTTGTCGAACTGGTCGAAAAGAGTGTACTCCTGTTCAAGACCGAACCACACCTCCTCGTCGGCGTGGGCCTTCATGAGCTTGGCGCACTCGTGACGGTGGTTAAACTTGTTGGGGGTACCGTCGTTGTTCCAGCACTCACACAACACAATGATGTTGTCACCCTTACGGAAGGGGTCAGCGTAGTAGGCAACCGGGCGGAGGTAAATGTCGGAGTTGTGGCCGGGCGCCTGGCCCGTCAGCGAACCGTCAAAGTTCCACTCGGGCAAGTCGTCAACGGAACCGGGCGACTTGTCAAGAGTCTTACACTTAGACCGGGTGTTGCCCTCGGAGTCGATCCACACGTACTCGGCAAGCACCTTGCCACGTTGGGGCAAATCTAAATACTTGGCGAGGATAGCAGTTTGTTCGGTAATCGAAACCATTTGGGGGGGAAAGTTGATGGATGGCGATACCGGCGCAGCAGGTTTCTTTTATATAATTATGTCGCTGCAGGAAAAGAAAGGTTTTTTTGCACCTGCTGTTTCCTGCACAGGTGTCCCGGGGGTTTCAATAAGGCGTTGATATCGGCCAATCACAACGCCCGGCCCAATAACAAAGGTGCATGACGGGATACCAGGCGCGGGAGACTCTTACTACGATGGAGGCGGTCGGGACAACCGTTGAGGGGCGCGTAGCGACCCTCCCCCTTGCGCCAGCAGCGTGTTGCTGGCGTTGAGTGGGATGACGTCCCCACGCACCCGGGCGCAATCTGGGATTGCTTTTTTTCTGAGATCAGGGCTCTGGCAGCGACACATCATAGGACGTTCGGAGCAATGGAAATCAACCGGTGTTAGGTTCGGTTCAGCCTTGTGATAAGTGGGGGTGATACCCCATCCGGAAAATGGGGCGTGTGATGATAGCCGTGTCTCCGGGGGAAAGGTGAAATTGAAATACCCCGGGTAGCAAATCACCGTTGTGGCATTTGACACTTGATGTGGGCACCTTTACCTTGGCCACGATGCATGGTGCAAGATGGGTGGTGACGCTACGCATAAACAGGGAAGGACAAGCATTTATTATAGACAACCTACACCAATTGCTATTGTCAGATACCGTCGTCGTGGCTACCTCAGCCCTCCTCAGGCTGTCGTGGCTTTCGGCTGACCTTCTCGGTCAATAGGAAGGCGAAACCCCTCATTTCCGGATATCTGGGGAAAACGTTAGTCGGAACAAATATAACGTTCCGATAAACCCATGTGACCTATATGCTATCGCCGGGTTAACACGGGGTAAAAGACAATTACCGAGGGGATCGTCGAGCTGGTACTAGGTTGGCTTTGAAATAACACCCATTGGTGATCTAAGTCACTATGGCGTCGAGAAATGTTGGGGTAGACCAATTGCTCTGTAAAAAGTAACGCCAATGCATACACAACTTCAAATCGTTTGCCCGGGGAAGCGTTGACTACAGAGCTTTAAAGTTTGACATCCGGGTTGTGTAAAGGAATGTTTACCAAGACCTGTCCAATAATTGCTCGCTTGGCGTTATCAAGCTTTCCAAAGTCAAGCACGAGGTCAACTGACTACCCAGGTATGGAGACATGTTACGAACTGCTCCGGCCTATTAACAGGCCTCGTCTAATCGGTCGCAGGGTAGCTAAAGATAAGGACCATGACAGCGTTCGGCTCAGCTAAAAACATGGGTATGGAGATTATTATTGCCAGGAACGCTGAAATTTGCATGCCCCTAACTACGTGATAATCCCCACACTTTTTTCTCCCTACGTCCGCTCTGAAGCATGTTGAAAGCAACTGTGAAAACCCTTTCTATTGTTTGACACTGCTCGCTCTTGGCTACGAGTACTTGGACTCACTTGCTCGCTAGACTATCCGATTCTTACCCCAGATTACGCTTAGCGACCATTGTCCTGAAAACCTATCTCGAGCCCCCGAGGCTAATGGGGAAACATGATAACCAGGTGGTTGCAATACAGTCGTTCCAATATTTTTTAGAAAAATTATAGGGTACTAGTCAAATTCAGCGGAATTCGTAGGCACTTATCTTCAGTTCATTAGTCACGAGAACTTACCCTCGATAGGTCGAAAATTC
>JAKTTW010000067.1:0-66282 GCA_030560525.1 Diutina catenulata
GAATTTTCGACCTATCGAGGGTAAGTTCTCGTGACTAATGAACTGAAGATAAGTGCCTACGAATTCCGCTGAATTTGACTAGTACCCTATAATTTTTCTAAAAAATATTGGAACGACTGTATGGTCCCACAAATAATTCAACAGTGCGTTTCCCACTCGTTGCTACGTGCAGATTTTGGCTCAAGTCCAGTCTTTTTTCCCTCCACATTTCCACTCGCGCTGCAATCCCTCCCCGCCATGGTACTCCCCGACTCTGTGACGACCCTTCTCAAGTCTACGCGGTTTGTGCACTTGGCCACAAGTGTCAATGATATTCCTCATGTAACTCTCATGAACTACACCTATTACCACGATAACGATGGGCCGACTGACGTCATTATCATGTCTACCCCACGTAATACGACGAAGTTCACCAACCTCCAAACTAATCCGAATGTATCGTTGTTGGTACATGACTGGATTAGTGCAAAAGAGTCGGCCCCCTCCTCCTCAAGCAATGATCAGCCTCCGCGTCGGAATTCCCTCTATGAGATGCTTGCGAATATCAATAAGAATGAGATCTCGAGAGTATCGGTTATGATTCTGGGGAAAGCACAGGTGATGTCTCCCGATGACCCCAAGTTTTCCTTGTACAAATCCTTACATTTGAACAACAACAAGATCGATCTGTTGCAAGCTAAAAATTACATCGAAGATGACGTCGAAAACGCTTTGGTTGTAATTGCTATTGACCAAGTGAAGGTTACCGATACTGAAGGCAACATTGAGGTATATGAATAGAAAGTTCACCTAAACGAATGTATTTCCTTTTAATCGATTCAAAAAGATCCGCTTAGCTGCTTGAGCAAGAGACTTCTAAAGTAATAGACGAATGAATACCTGTTATTGATTCTTGTAATTGCTCCTGAGTGCCTCAGCACATAAAAATATTTTCCTCCTTTTACTCACTTATGGGAGTCGTAGTATGCCCAGGTATCGTAAACTTTGTGCACTCCTTCGAGACGTGCAATGGCGCGCATACCCTCATAAATCCTCAAGGATTGACGTAGCCATTGATATATATCATCATGGCGATTGAGGCCCATATCAAAAGGGGTGACGATGCTCTCAAAGAAAAGGATTATCTTGGAGCTATCCTGAACTACGGCAAGGCCATCAATGAGAATCCGGACGCCTTCGCTCCACATCTAAAGCGGGCTAGTGCGTACCAGCGTTTGAGTGACTACGACAGTGCTCGTAAAGACATTTCTAAGGCTTACGGGATTGCCGAAGGCCGTGGGAAGCGGTCGGATTTAGGCTTATGCTACTTCCGCCTCGGGCTTTTGTACTATGTGGAAAAGAAACTCAAGTTGGCTAAATTAAACCTTTCCAAGGCTAAAGAGTTTGATTGCCAGGAGAAATCGGTCGATATGTGGTTAACCAAAGTTGATTATGATCTCAATAAAAACCCACCCCCGGATTCCGACGAGGAGGATGAAGATTTGGCCGGTTTGGACATTCCTGAAGATGGTGCTCCTCAGGTGACTCCCGAAGAGACTCCAGCAGCCTCTCGGAAAACAAAAGAGGTATCTGCCCCAGCGGACTCCACATCCGACAAGAGTCTTCCCTCCACGAGTTTAGAGGCGATCAATCAGCACGCCCCATTGAAGATGAAGGTGCGCACCGACTGGTACCAATCTAAAACCACGGTCACTATTGACATTTTCGCTAAAGGTATTGACAGCAGCAAACTCAAAGTCGATTTTACAGATTCCTCTGTTCATGTGTCTTTCCCCTCATCGCCCTCGTCGGAGTATTCTTACTCACTCGAACCTCTCTACGCTAAAATTTCAGCAACTGAGTCATCCTACAAACTTATGTCAACTAAGTTGGAAGTGACCCTTGTTAAGACGGACTCCGCTCAGTGGCCCCTGTTGGAGAGTGACGAGGACGCTGTTGCCGAACCTGCTTCCGGGCCCGCGTACCCTACTTCAGCCAAGAAGCAGACCAATTGGAATGCACTCAAGTTAGACGATGACGACGACGAGAAGAACGACGACCCAAACGCTTTTTTTGCCAAATTGTACAAGGATTGTGATGAGGACACTCGCCGGGCAATGATGAAATCATACGTTCAGTCAAACGGTACGGTTTTAACTACCTCTTGGGATGAAGCCAAGGACAAGGAGTTTGAGGTGTCGCCTCCTGAGGGCATGGAAGCCCACAAGTGGCAACAATAATAGGCGCTACGTGAATGATAGCCAACTGCAAATGAATATATTACAATTCTTATCTAAGCTTATTTTACAATGTAGCGTACCCACAAGGCCCAAAGAACACTTAGGAATATTAAGGTCGTCTCGGCCTGGTCTGAGAATGGTTGCAAGCCCTTACCGTTTCAAACGGACCATCCTTCTGATGACAAATCGGGAGCTCCCGCGCCCCTGCGTATCCTGTCGTACTTTGCTCTCTCAGTGTGCCGTCCCAGAAAAAAGGTTGTGCGCCTGGACAAATCCATGTTGAGACTGATTCTCCGGAGAACACCCCAATTGTCCCGAAACATGCACATCGAAGCAATTCCCATGAGATGGGGCACTGGTGACAATTATGCCTACTTGCTCATTGATGAGCCGACTCGTAATGCTTGGATTATTGACCCGGCCGAACCTGAGGACGTTGTCTCCTACCTCAACCACAGCAAGAGCAACTACGAATTAAAGGCTATTGTGAATACTCACCATCACTACGACCACGCCGGTGGAAATGAGTTCTTCCACAAGAAGTATCCTGATCTCCCGGTGATTGCAGGTAAGGACTCTCCTCTTGTGTCCTATACCCCACAAAATGGTGAGGTAATCGACTTGGGTGACAACGTGTCCATCACTGCTTTGTACACCCCTTGCCACACCCAGGATTCCATTTGCTACTATGCCCAGGACTCTAACACCAAGGAGAAGGTAGTTTTCACGGGTGACACTCTTTTCATTTCCGGCTGTGGCCGGTTTTTCGAAGGCACTGCCGCTGAAATGGATAAGGCACTCAATGGCGTGCTTGGCAAATTACCTGACGACACTAAAGTCTTCCCGGGCCATGAGTATACCCGTAGTAACCTCAAATTCAGTCGGACCGTTCTCGATAACCCGGAAATCAAATCTTTGATTGAGTTAACGGAGAAAAACGAGCAAGTTACAGGGGAGTCTACGATTGGTAAAGAAAAACAATACAATCCGTTTATGATGTTGGGAGACCCTCAAGTCCAACAAGCTACTGGGGAATCGACCGCCGAAGCTGTTATGGCGAAACTTCGTGAAATGAAAAATAACATGTAAAATTACCTCAATGCATATACCAGTTTGTCTTCAAGTGGAGGTTTGAATCTATGAGTGCTCCATAGATGATTTGATGAATCGTGACTACTGGCTCCGTCTGACAATTTCCTCTTGCTTGTCTCGATCTGTCAGCATTTGCCAAGGGAGACCGCGGTTCTTGGGATCCGGCCAAGGGTGGTTCCCGGTTGTGACGAAATCAACGAGTGGTGCGGTGCCGTAGTATCTTATATCTAGATTAATATAAGATGTTGGGGCGGTCTGAGTTTTCATCAGAGGCTGGCCCTGTTTCAAACGCGAACAAATTCCGGTTTGTTGTCGTCATCAACCTCCAACTCAGGCTGCCACAATTCGATAAATTCAAGATCATATTCCGCCTTGCCCATAGCAAACTTCTCATACTCATCGAAGATGCTAGCCAAACCCCATCCTTGAAGTATTTTGCGCATGAGGCCGACCAAAACTCCAATACGGTGTTTACCCTTATTTGAGTGGATAAGAATGGGAAAGTTGCTCCGATCTAACATGAGTTGAAGCGCTTCGGTCAACAGAGCGTGGGCTTGGGCCTCTGCCTCTACTAGTGTGAATGGCTCTTGGGGCAGTTCAAATAAGAGTCGGTGGAATTTGACATCGGTCTCGTTGGTAATCCACAGTTCGTAGTTTGCCATAATTTCAGCAGTCCCATGCTTGTCTTTCTTCTTATCTTTCTTCTTACCTGCCGCCAGCGTCTTTGGTGGTTGACCGAGGTCACCTAAGTAGATGATCGTCTTGAGTCCTAGCTGCTGAAGGAAAGGATAATTGATGGGCATGGGAAAACCCAGGCGGTAGATGCCGTCCTCAACAAGGGCAAAGTTGAGCGGCGGCACGTAACGTGGGCGATCTATGTCCATTTCAGGCAGCAGTAGTGGACGACGGCAAACCAGTAACCGTTTCACTTTCGCAGTCGCACATTTGGGAACTCTCCATAACTGTCAGCGCTACCAACGAAACCAGATATTGATTGTTATACATACCTCATACGAGGCTTCAGCTTTATTGCAAGCCTCATGGCTTGGGTTGTGTATAACTTTGCTCATGAGAGCGACCCAATTCTTGAAACTCAGGTTGACAAGCTCAGACATGCAAAACCAAGAATTTCGGACCAGGATACCCCTTTTCGTAGAAATCGTGTAATATCAGGCACCATAGTGACGCTTTCTTTAGCTCCATGGGTTCGACTGTTGAATTCTTCTAAGTGAAAACATGCTTTGCTATCACATCTTTCGAGTTGGCGCCGTTTACCTTTGGCGATTTTAAGAAGCTCGGGGTGTAGTAAAGTATATTCGCATCTGAGGACGTATTACCTGCTATCTCGAACTACACCATTGAACCCAGGTCTACGAGGTATACATACACACACTTCAGTGCGAGGTGGATGATGGATGACCGCGAAGCCGATCGGAGATCACCGACAAGCGCTCTTTCGTTTCAAGAAAACTCTTATGTTAAGTAGCAGAAACCACTGATGCCCTGGCTCTAACGATAGTTTTCTCCGATTGAGCTCTCCCTCCTACGATGCATCATAGTTCTCCATTATTTTGTCGCCACTTCGCACAACAAAATTTTTCAAGCGTTGCACTGAACCATCTAACAATGTCCTGGCTCTTTGGCTCTAAGAAGGAGACGGCTGCTCCGGAGAACACGCAAAACCAGCTTGGGTTTGACCCGGCCCAGGTGCAAGATATTTCCACTGTTATCTCTGCCCCTGGTGCTTTGGACATTCTGAGATTGCATCCTTTGGCTGGCTTGGACAAGGGTATTGAGTACTTGGATCTTGAAGAAGAGAAGTTGAACACCGTCGAAGGCTCGCAAGGTTTGATTCCTCTGAGACTGTGGACTGATGACTTATGTTACGGTACCGGTGCCGTATATCTTTTGGGTCTTGGGACTGGTGGTTTGTACGGTATGCAAGAGGGTATCAAGGCGGTTGACCCTAAGGCACCTGGTCGGGTCAAGCTCAACACCATTTTGAATCACATCACCAGAAGAGGTCCTTTTATCGGTAACTCGGCTGGTGTCTTGGCCCTCACTTACAACTTGATCGACTCGAGTTTGGACGCATTCCGGGGTAAGCATGACGATTTCAACTCGTTGGCCGCGGGTGGTTTGGCCGGTGCCTTGTTCCGCGCCGGTCGTGGTGCCAAACCTATGGCGTATTCCACCGCCATTTGCGCCGGTGTTGCTGGTGCTTGGTGCGGCTTGAAGCGGGTCTTGCGGAATGGTGTTAACGACAGCGAAAATTAGACACACTACGCTGTGTAGCCCGTTGTTTGTACATAGAAGGGCTGCTTTTGTACAATAGGAATGTATACAAATGAGTTTCGGCAAATTGAATGAATATAGAGTATTAAGAGTTTCTGAGACGATGCTTCAGTAGTCACAAAGCGGATTTGAAATTTTGTGACTCCATTAATTCTGTGAAGTCCTAGAAGATTGCATCCCAGAATAGCGTGATCATACCACATCCAAGTTTTGAAAGTTAGCGTGGAATCCATTACGTTTCCGGGGGCCAATTGATGCCCCTCCACACATTGGGTCATCATCCGTGAACTTGGCAACCCTTCCGTTTGAACTCTAATTCAACGTCGGCTTTGTTGAAAGGAGCCCTTGTCCGTCTCCCCTCCTCGAATTTTGTGCATGATGCAGTCGTTACAGGGGTATAAAGGAGAGTCTATTCGCGGGCGTTCCGAAAGCAATCAATCAAAATGCACAAGAAAGTAGCCATTGCCGTTACCTCGTACCATCAACCGTTTTATCTGGATGGGGCTAACACGGGGGCTTTCGTTGTTGAATTGCAACATCCGTTCTACGTTTTCCACGATAACGGATTCCAAGTGGATTTTGTCTCCGAAACTGGTAAGTTCGGGTGGGATGATCACTCAAAGGAGGCCCCTTTTCTTACCGGGAAAGACAAGACAGATTATGAAGACTCCAATTCGGCCTTCAACCAACACCTTGTGAAAATCAAAACCCCCAGTGAGTGCAATCCGGAAGACTATGATATTTTCTTTGCAAGTGCTGGTCATGGAACATTGTTTGACTACCCCACGGCCAAAGGTTTGCAACAGCTCGCCGCGAGCATTTACGCACAAGGCGGTATCATCTCCGCCGTTTGTCATGGTCCCGCTATTTTTTCTGGATTGGTTAATTCTACAACCGGTAAGCCGATGATCGAGGGAAAAGCGATTACCGGGTTCACCGATCTTGGTGAGAAATTGCTCAAGGTTGAGACCATTATGAAAGCGAAGAATTTGATGTCCGTTGAAGATATCGCCAAGAAGGAGGGGGCAATTTATTTGCCGCCCATCCTGCCATGGGACGACTATTCTGTCACTGATGACCGCATTGTGACCGGTGTGAACCCCGCTAGTGCAGCGTCGACAGCCAAACGGTGTATTATTGCTTTAAAACACCACCAAAAGAAGATTCCCCATCGATCGGTGGATGACTTTTCGAAGCTTGGTCTTTCGGAAAATACAGCACAATCCACAACGGCTGCGAAGGTCCCTGGTCCTACGTCTGTGCCAAAGGCACCGGGCCCTACTGCCGCCCCTAGATAGTTTATAGGAATAGAAAATAGATAAATGAACATCAATGTCGGAGTCGTTTCTCGAAATGGACGTCACTCCAACCATACCGCATCCCTGAATCACCAATACGCGCATAAAGAAAAACGCGTATCTACTTGACTTGTATGAGCTCGGGAAGGCGAAAACAGCTAGCAATAAGCGACTTTTTTAAGCCTCGGGTCAAAGACGAGAGTACCTTCAAGCGCGGTTTAAGTTCAAGGCCTACCCAAACCTCATCACCTTCCAAACCGAATCCCCTCGATAGTTTTTCAGCAAAACGAAGTGTGGCCAACCATGAAACACCATCGCCTCCTCCGAGCAAACGAGCTAAACCAACTTCCTCGCCAACCAAGCAACCTGCGGCAAAGCCTCTGAAAGCGAAGTCAAAACTTACCCCACTCGAGCAGCAAGTCTTGGACTTACTGGCAGCTAACCCTGACAAGATGCTTGTTATTCAGGTGGGCTACAAATACAAGCTATTTGGGGATGATGCACAAGAAGCCGCTCGCATTCTTAATATCATGTACATCCCACGGGAAGACAAGGACGGGCGCTTTTCCTATTGCTCGTTTCCCGATGTCCGGCTTCATATCAATTTGAAGCGATTATTGCAGCACGGTCACAAATTGGGAGTGGTCAAACAAATGGAACTGGCAATCGTCAAGCTGGTGGAGAAGACGGGCGCCAGTGATTTGATGGTACGGGAACTTACTGCCGTGTACACTCAAGGTACTTACCTCGGTGATGAGAGTGAGGAGGCTGTAGGTTCGCAGGGTGATGATGGGAGCGGCTATATAGTTGCATTACACCGTCATAGCAATGGCGTCGCTATCGTTGCTGTCCAACCAATGACAGGTGAGGTTGTTTACGATGAAGTTGCTAATGACAGTAGCGAGGTCGACACGCGCGTGCTGTACCTTTGTCCAAGTGAAGCTGTTATTGTGGGTGGAGGCTCTAGTGAAGGCAATGTAGCCGGGTCTGTTCCGTGGAGTCTTCATAAAGCACTTACATTGGCCAATCCCCGGGTAGCTCTTCATGGAGCCCCAGTGGTCTCAGACGCTTCAAAAACTCTTAGTTCCGCTCTTGGGGAAGATTTTGAACCATATAAAGATATGAGCGAGTCTTTGCACCAATGTGTGGTTGCGTTACTGAATTATTTGGCCGAGTTTCGGTTAGCAGGAATATTTACTGTCGCGTCAAATATTTCACCTTTTCAAAATACCAGCCGGTTCATGGTGTTGCTGGAGACAGTTTGTCGGGCCCTCGATATCTTCACGTGCGATAACGGGCCCTCGAGTTCTCGAGGACCTCCCGGTTCACTATTTGGTTTACTCAACAATACCAAGACTCGATTCGGACTGCGCCATTTGCGAAAATGGTTGAAAAAGCCGCTCATTGATAAAGCCGCCATTAATGATAGGCATAAGGCTCTCGCTGACTTCCAAGCACCTCAACCTCCGCAAGTATTGTCCGCGATGAAGCAGCAGTTGGCCGCCATGTCTGGAATTGACCTAGAAGAGCTCATGATCAAGGTCCATTACTGTGCCTCAAACCGTTCTACACAAAGAATTCAACCTAAGGATGTTTACAACTTGTTGCTGACGGTGCACCAGATTATGGAGTTCTGTACAAAATTTGACTCTCAAATTAACCAACTTCCAGGCATATTGGAATCGCCCCTACTCCTTGCTATCTTCCAGCAATTACAAGAAGTTGCAAAAACCCAAATCGTGGGTGAACTTCTAGATAAAATCAATCCGGTTTTCCGTGAGGCACGAGACCCTGAAGCTCAAATCACTCTGTTCTTCAACACGGAAACGGATGATTTTGGCGGTGCTATGGGGAGAGAAAGAGACGAAATTCGAAGAATCGAGGAGCAGTTCGAGTCGGAACTCCTTCGGTTACGTAAATTGTTGAAGAGACCCAATCTCAAGTGGTTAACCAACAATAAGGAGCCGTACCTTGTTGAGTTACGAAACGGCAGGGAGGTAGATTCGATGCCTGAGGAGTTTATTCGAGTCAATGGTACCAAACTGGTTTCGCGGTTCCGTTCTCAAAAGGCTTCCGAGTTGTACAAATTACTTCAGTATCATCGAGAAATGCTCGTCTCCCGGTGTCGTGAGGCTTTCTACGAATATTTGGGTCAAATTGATGCGTGCTACCCCAGCTTAGCTCAGGTGGTGGTTGCGCTCGCCCAGTTTGACTGCGTCGGGTCTTTGGCAGCGACATGCTCGCGCTTTGCACAAGTTTGTCAACCAGCTTTGGTTGATTCCCAAACTGTTTCCGTGGTCGATGGGGTTCATCCAGTCCTCGCATCTATGAAAGACACCACAGCAAATCCTGTCAACTTGGACGAAAATAAGAATCGTGTAGCCATCATTACTGGACCAAACATGGGTGGCAAGCTGCTGTATGTGAAACAGGTCGCGTTATACGCAATTCTCAATCAAATTGGGTGTTGGTTGCCGGCCAAATCGGCCTCGTTGGGTGTATTTGATCGTATTTCTATTCGTATGGGTGCGCTGGACGACATTTTGCGTGGAAATTCCACGTTCATGACCGAAATGATCGAATGTGCCCAAATAATCGCTCAAATGACCTCTAAACTGTTGGTGATTTTAGACGAAATCGGGAGGGGCACGGGCACCACTGATGGTATCGCCATTGCACTGCTGATACTTCAGTACATAGCTGAGATGTCGTCACGACCGTTGGTGCTTTTCATCACACACTACCCCAGTTTACACACCTTGGATGTCTTGCCTGGAGTTGTGAATTACCACATGGCTTTTGAACAGATTAATGGGTCCGATGGTTTCCCCGAAGTCATCTTCTTATATCAATTGACTAAGGGTGTTGTCAACAACTCTTATGGGTTGAATGTCGCGAAAATTGCGGGAATTCCAACGGATGTAATCGTTGATGCTCATAGAATCAGTGACGAGTTGAAATCACAGGTGGAAGATGCTCGCCGTCGTGCTTTAATTGATCTCATGGCAAAAATCACTTAAAATCATTGTGTAGGCATCGTTGTCAATTTACAAAATAGATATAGGCAAGATAATCATTACACGCAGTCTTGGAATTGAAGACTTATAGGAACGTTGAACACTGCTAAGTTTCTCTAGCCATAATTGGAAGCCTGTTTCCATTTGCTTCCACAATATGGTGGGTGCACGACCGAAGCATTAGCCCGCGATTTTTTTTCAAGATCTGGAGAAGGTTACCCACTGATCAATATGTCTTTCTTGAAGTCCGCTTCTTCGCTCAAGCCCCTCTTTGACAGAGTTTTGGTTCAAAGAATCAAGCCTGCCACCAAGACCGCTTCTGGTTTGTACATCCCTGAGAAGAACCAGGAGAAGTTGCCTGAGGCTACTGTTGTTGCTGCTGGTCCCGGTATTACGAACCACAACACTGGTGACATCATCCCCATGTCCGTGGCTGTTGGTGACAAGGTTTTGTTGCCTAACTACGGTGGTTCCCCCATCAAGATCGGTGACGAGGAGTACTTGTTGTTCACCGACAAGGACATCTTGGCTAAGATTGAGTAAACGAAGTATCATTGCTTGTAAATAGTAATAACATGGTATCCATGTCGACAATCATATTCACGTTGAATCGATCATCTATAGAGCACAGAGTTGATCGCGTTAGCTTTTCGTTGAACTGGCTAAAATTCATTACCAGGTTCGATTGGTTCTACAAACTCTGGTGCGCCCTGTGGTTTGCTTAGCATTCCAGTATATCTCTCTAGTGGATCCGTAAGCTCCTTGATTAGGGTGGTCGATCCTGTCTTGATTTGCCACTATCTCAGAGTTCGCGCATCCCTGAGGTGCGCATTTAATCGCACGTCACGCTTCACGAATAAGCCAGCCGTAACCCCGATGTCGACATTCCTCCAATACAAACTCGTGCTACTTGGCGAGCTGGCAGTGGGGAAGCTGTCCATCGTTCACCGGTTCGTCAAGAACACATTTGACGACATGCGGGAGTCCACCATTGGTGCAGCCTTTTTGACCCAGTCGATTACACTCAATGATGTGACCATTAAGTTCGAGATTTGGGACACAGCAGGTCAAGAACGCTACAAGAGTTTGGCACCGATGTACTACCGTCATCTGAATGCTGCTTTATGTGTCTACGATGTCACGCTGATGGCACTGTTTGAGCGAGCCAAAGACTGGATTGAGGAATTGCATAAATTAGCGCCGAAGGATATCGTGATTGCTCTTGTGGGTAACAAAGCCGATTTGGAGGCTGAAGTTGACGAGCATATCGTGGGCGAATACGTCGCCACATTGCCGGGTACTGTCATCACGAGAACTTGCTCAGCCAAAAACGGATCAGGGGTGCAAGAGATTTTCGAAGAAATTGCTCGTCATTTGCCTCAGGAGGCAGCAAAGGGCAAAAGTACACGCACCGGAGGAGTTGATTTGGATCGCCGTCCCACTCAGTCCCAGAATACCGGATGTTGCTAGAGGAATGCGTGGTTGGGCTTAAATAGTTTCGAATCAACCAAGGTTCATAAAGCACGAGTATTACAATGACTACAACTCTATTAAGAAGACTGATGTATAACTACACAAACGCTTACTCGGCCAAAGTGGCAGAGAAGGCACCCTTAGAGGGCTTCTTCTTGGACTTCTCAACCTTGACGGAACCCTGCTTGGTCTCGATGAAGGTCTTAGAGTAGGGGTTAAGCTTCAACATAGCCTGCTTGTTCTTCAAGGGGTTGACCTTCTGGGCGTTGGATCTGGACTCCTTGGCCTCCTTAATGGGGCGGATGACGGCCTGGATCTCGGAAGAGTTGATCAAGCGAGTAACGTCAGGGTTAGAGATGACGTTAGAGGGCAACTTGTAGCCAGACTTGGAGGAGGCAGTCGAGTCGGAACCGTAAACAGTGTCCAAAGCCTCGAAAGCACCCTGGGTCCAGATGACGAAACGACCCAAGTGAGCACCAGGAGCCAACTGCAACAAGCCCAAAGCAGAAACGGGGGCGGTCTCAACGCCGGGAACGTTACGGAGAGCCTTGACAATACCGTTGTCCTGAGCGTAAACCACGAGGGGACCACGTCTCTGGGTGGTTCTGCGGCCTCTCATCTTACCCTTACCAGCTCTCAACTTCTTGGACTTGATGACCTTCAACAAGTCAGAGCCAGCACCGACAGCCTTGAGGGCGGCAACAGCCTCCTTGGTCTTCTTGATGGACTCGAACTCGTTGGCGACAATCAAGGGCAACTCCTGGACCTGCTCAACGCGGTGACCACGGGCCTGAACCAAAGAGGTGACACCAGAAGCAGCGATGGCGGAAGCAGTGGCGTATCTCTTCTCGTTGTGGTTGACACGCACGTTCCACTTTCTCCACACCTTGGTGGGGGCGAACATGTTACCACCACGGGCCATGTTAGCGCGGGCACCGGAACCGGAAGCGTGGGTACCACCACCGCCAACACGGGGCAAACGAGCAACGGCACGACCAGTACCCCACGACTCAGCGGAGGCCTGCTTACCAGCCATGACGTTTACGGCGTAAGCCTGTCTTTTGTTCTTGTTCACTCTGGTGAAGACAGAGTGGACAACATCAGGTCTGATGGGAGCCGAGAAGACGGCGGGGAGGGGAACCTGGGTAGAGGTCTTCTCACCCTGAACGGAAATGACAGTAGCTTGAGGTCTGGAGGACATTGTGATACAAAGAAAAATTTTTCACTGAATATTTCACGTTTTATTTGCGCGCTGGGTGTGCACATAGATCAATTAAGGGTAAATTCCAGTCCGCGCGTGTAATTTTCAGCACGATGCACACGATGGTGATGAGTATGATCGTAATTTTCGCCAAGTTAAAAATTGAAACATCAGGAGATGGCACAAAATCTCACCCGTTTTGGGACTTGAAATTGAAAAAACAGTTTAGTATGCTTTGATTGATTATCCTGATGAACACAGGCCATGTGCTTTCGGGGATAGCGGCCAAGGTTATTCTTTTCTAGTGACATATCCGGAATTAGCCTCTTCGAATGAAAGCTGTCAAGAAACTTTTTTCTCATATTCTTGGATCATCATACTTCACTCGAATATCATTTTAAACCCCTTTTTTCATTACAATCTTGGGATTAGACCTGATATTAATTAATTCTCGCCTCACGAATTTTAGAAGAATGGCGATGAGTGTGCACCCGGTTAGTAATCAACGTACACCATATTTTTGGAGTGGGCTCGAAACAGCTGTATTGAGACGCTTCGAGCCGTAAAGTTCTTGGGAAACCACGTACAGAGTGGAATTGATTGTTAACAGTCTTTGCATTATGGTTTTCGTTCTGTGCTCAAGGGACGTTAAAGAACTCGATAGGCCTATTGGTAAAGTGTTTCCTTTCTACCAAGGCAACAAAACTGTTGGCGTTGGAGTGAAATCAACTTCATTTGGCGTATACTATCTTGCAACGTTAATTCAAAAGGGCTGGATAGTCGAGAGTATCTGGGAACACAGAACCATGCGCTGTAGTGCCGCTTTGATTAAAACATAGTCTCCTAGGGAGTCACGCCGATTGTTCGAACAGCGGGCCATGTCTCCCCTTGAGCCCAAGCTTTTCTCGGCACGTCGTTCCTGCAGCTCCGTGTATATGCATAAGTGCGCTTATGTAATATCTTCCCGAATATTTTTTCAAAGTCGATCTATGGGGGATGTGTATCTTCGGTACACCAAATGCAAGGATTGGTGAAGTTAACTGGGGTAGACGTGTCTCTCATTTTCCAAAAAAATAGTTCATAGGCGACTATATTGCTAGAGCAACCCAACTCTCGGACCATTCACCTGAAAATGCCTTACCTTACTCACGACAACATTTTGTAGCGTTTTGCGAGTCCGTACTTAAACTCGAATAACAATCTAACCATGTCTAATGAAATACGCTATTTTATTCTATTTGATCTGCTTTGCTGTGGCCGAGTTTAATTTCGTCGACTTCATAACTACACCGTCTCCTTCAGACACTAGTGGGTTTGTCCTTGTTACCCATCACCACGAAACCTTTTGGGCAAGAACGCGGGACGCCCCGGAGGGCACTGAGAATGCGGTAGGGGTGGTTAATGCAAGTGCGGCCATAGAGGCTGGCAAGACCCGAAGCACTCCCACCACCAACGCGGCTGACACCGTTTCGGTAGGTTGCTTTGTGGCTATTGCCGCTTTATTCATGCTATAATTATCTCCCTTTTATGCACAGCGGCTTTGTGCGTGCAGGTGACAAGTGGTATACTTCAACGCAATATATAATCAAGTGTTATTCCTTTGGACCAAGCACACATAACCCAACTCGATGGGTCGTCGCATTAACTACCGCTTTGCCACGAAATACTCCAAAGAAGGTGTGCGACAACGTCGGGCCCACAAGAAATCACGCGCAGGTTGTGAAACCTGTAAGCGTCGCCGAATAAAGTGCTCTGAGGTGTTCCCTCAATGCCTTGAATGCACCCGGCACAAGGTTGAATGCTCATATAAAGTCTCCAAGTTGCCAGATACCCCTACCCTGCCAATCCAGGAATCATCAACACCGCTTTCACCGCTCTTGAACGAAAAATACCCACCCGAATCAGTAATCCACTCAATGTGTGAAGCATCAAAGATATCACATCCAGTCCAATCCCTAGCTCCCTTGACACACGTCTTTCCTACTCCACCTGAAGATTATCTATCGATGAGTGTATTTGATGTTTACATTCCGCCATCAAATCTATTTACTGATATATCCACGGAGCAGATATAATCAAGACAACAGTCTGGCAGATAATACAAAGCACTCGTGTATGTCTTGACGAATCCTTTATAGCCCATTTTTCATGTCTCTTCCCACCTTTGGAATCTAATCGAATTTCCTTCACGTCAATGGGATACTTACTTAACTTAGGCTAACTGTGAATCATAGAAAAATTTCGTGGAATTGTAAATAATCTGATCTCCTAGTTTAAGGGATGGCCATGCTGCATTCGTGACACTAGCAACGTGTGTCTCACAGAACGAGCAGCGAGCCTCGACCCCACATTTGGTCATTACTGGAGTAACTTCAGCATCACACTTGTCGGTTGGGATACACCACACGTTGATAGACAACGTGTCACCGAGGCGCTACACGGGGCTAACTAACGTGACTCAAACTGCCAGCCGTGCGCCACTAACGGCAGGTTTCCGCGAAACATAATTGCGCTTTACGTAATCGAATCACCACTGTTGAAAGCGCAAACCATTAAGGGTGGCGTAGGATAGGTTATCAATGGTAGAGTGGAGGTATCATTGATGGGGAACGATCGGTGTTATAACTCCTCTTCATGGATACATATGCTAAGAAGGGATATTTATTTCTCGGATTCACGTTGGTTAGCCCCGTGTGACTCTTCCATGTCGTCATCATCACAATCTGCACATTAAAATATACGGCATTTATTGCTTATCGATCTTCAATCTCAACGTTGTCTGTAAAATTGGAGTACCTTGCTACTTGTTTGACCTGGTTATGAGTTTACGAGGGGTTATGTCGGCTCGTAATTGGTCAATCTTGAACCGAAATGCAGGTATATGCTTCACAGCTGCAGGGTCGGCTGATCGGCTACAAAAACCAGTCACACCTCCATAACGGTTATTTTTCAGTAATACGGAACGGCGAGGCTCCGACGGAGCTGAAAACGTGGGTCTCTGGCCTTTCAGTAGGACGATTGTAGCTTGTGGTAAGGGCAGTACGTAGCAAATGCCCCTGTTGCAGCCTTAAACAAGTGAATAGATGAAGCCGTCAAGATCCCGGGGCACAATTCCTTGTTTTTACCCCATCATTCATGGTGCTGCGCCTGTTATCGCCGTACCACGAAGACGCAAATCAAGACGCAACATTGAAATATGTGAAATACTATATAAACACCTGTTGCCCCCGCATTTGAACTGGCCCCCTTCCAGAGGATGCCCTCCACTGCCCCTAAACAAACAAGACAAAGAAGAGCTCATACTAAATCGCGACTTGGGTGTGACGTCTGCAAAAGACGTCGAATCAAATGTGACGAAAGCTTTCCTCAGTGCAGTCGGTGTATTATCAATCGCTCAGAATGCAGCTACAAAAGCTTCACTCCGGCTCAAACGATGGACTTTTTGCAAAAAAAGTATTTTGATCTGTTGCCAGCCCTGCGACCAGTTTTGACGCTGCACGAACTAACCGATGTGCCCTCAATGACGGATTCGTATCCTCCCTCGACTGTTCTGACTTCTCCTCGCAGTGATTTCAGTCCAGTCATAACAAATACTCTTCCGACTCTATTTACGCATTGCCAACATCCAGTGCCCCCATTCGACTGGGAGCTTGATATGACTCATCAGCCAGAAACAATCGATTTGTTGGCTGATTGGGAAACTTATAGATGAATACATGTTCTTAATTAAGTTTAAAGCAAGCAAGAACCTTCTGAATCAATTGTAACTAAGACTTGACCTGGCGAAGCAGAAAGTTCCCTCCTAGCAGTAGGGACTTGTTAGGGTTGTCATTGACGACGATTTGCAAAGTAGTTTGCAAGGGCGTTACTTTCACCCACAACCCATGCACCAGTGAGAACACTCAGTTGACCAACAATTACTGTTCACGTTTTCAAGCATTGAACCATATACGCCCACAGTACGAATCAATGCCGGATTGAGACACCTGATCATCAAGCTGTTACCGGGATGCGACAATTACCGTTTACAATATATAATTCCTAGAGGCCGGCTTGTATTGATGTCCCACAAGCTTTTTGTGAAGGCTGATGAAATGCTGTCGCTATCTTCGTTGCATTTGCGGAAAGATCGCTGCGCCCCGTTATGATCCGAGTGCGTAGCAGGAGAACAACTGCTTCTCGCCTCCTCTACGAGTGAGTTTCCGCAAGTTCCTTTGCAACGAATGGTTGTGAATTGATGGCCTTTTCCATTCTCAACGTCTTTTCAAGATTATCCTGATCTTCTTCTAAGCATGGAAGCTTTCGCCGTTTATCTGAGATATATAATATTGCGCTACAGTGCTCTTAATCAATTGTTTTCCAAAAAGGTGACTATTTAGGGACAATGCAGCCTGCATCTTACGTCAAACACCCAGTGAAGTTATTTTAATACTTGACTCCCCAATAACGTTTTTATCGAGATATCATAGCCAAAGCGCATGCCTCCTCACAAAAAAGCGACTCTAAGGTCCCTGAGTCGACGAAGCCATAGAAAAAGTCGATTAGGGTGCAGCGTGTGCAAGTCTCGCAAGGTCAAATGTGACGAAAACCTTCCCAAGTGTGGCCAATGTAGCCGTCTGGGGCGCCAATGTGGGTACGAAATGATATCAGCCGACGAACGAGACAAGATCAAGGCTGCTCAAAACTTGCAGAAGGTCATCGATGGTTGTATAATCAATCAGCCGACCGAAATAGATGGGCCCGACTTCATCTCGGCATGCACGGCTGGAAAAGTTACTCCCACAAAGAACATACACATCAAGTCGAAAGACTCATGGCTAAAAAATGTGGCACCACCACCTTACCCTCCGCCTAATTGGTCGCAGCAACAACTGCATGAAGCATTTACGGAACGGCCCATTGAAGCCCCTTTGACACCTGATACAACTCCCGCTCAATCTCTGGTCACCTTTGAAGGACAAAGTTCCACACTGGCTTGGGGAACTTTGAACATCTCCACGGACTGGAAACCTTTGTTTTGATTGTTCACTTTGAAGTCACCATTTAATGGCTGACTTTTTTTAACTGACGTCAACGCCCATTATGAACAATAGTTCTCGCAATTGTCCTGGATATTGCGAAAGCTTAAAGTATATAAAGCTGAGGAATTTTGCCGTAGCTGTAATATAGATGGGATGCTCCATGTCCGTGGTTCGCAGAGAGTTCGAAATTACTTTCGTGTATTTTACCCAATTTGTATAAAGTTGCGCAAATTGGAAGATTGAGTTCGACCTGTACCTGATTCAACAAATGTTTACGAAAATGCAAATGGTCCACAAGTAGATTGCCGAGAAGGGCAGTAAACGAAATTGCCCCGGATTCTACTCGCATTCATTCTCTCCATATTTACGTCAGTCAGCATGAACATGTGTAGGATTCGCATCAAAGCCTCTGAACGACGTGGGGTCCTGCATCACCGAAACGCGGTGACATTTGTGTTAAAATAGAGTTTAAAGTTTGAGGTACAAAGACATGATAACGAACTCTTGAAGGGACTGGGTATCCTAGAACGATTCTTGGAAAGATAAATGTGGTATCCCTATATTTTGAGCAAAGAAACTACTCAGAAGTCCGAAAAGTTGACCACAGGTGGGGCTCGCTGAAGATGGCGAAATTTATGGTAGCTCTGTTCTATGATTGGCTTCACATGGCACGTTAGGCTCACTCCTAGGTCGTTCTCAAGGGTGGGATATATGGGTCAGATCTAAGCTTTGATATTCGTCTCCAAAGTAGCCCCTAATGGGTTAAGAAGGCGCAACTAGGAAAGTCTCGACCAAAGGTGCTGAGCGTGCGTCAGCATTGGCGGACGCACGCGTATACGGTAAGACTTCAGGGTAAAACCAATGAATCAATCCTTAGAAGCTGACTTCAACTTTATCAGTTCAGACAAACTTTCTCGAAGTTGGTGGGATACCGACATCGGGCGTGTTCTACAAGCGGAATTTCTCTCACTTTCGTTGATGACTCGCTGGTCTCACCCACCATCCGCTTGGAACGAGGCTGAAACTAACACGTGATAGAGTTTCGCCGGATTTATTAAGTCCGCGGTAGATTCTCGAGTCACAATACTAAGAGACATTTCTTAATTGCCAACTCAAAATTATCACCTAGTTCGAATATGGCATTTATGCTGACGTGGGAAAGAGTTAAAGTAAACTTCATCAATGCTTGTCGAGGGTCAAGCAGAACAATATGGGTATCCCTAGACTTAAGGGCGTACGTACATGCTTTACGAATTCAATTTCTTAAGGGATGAGAATGTAAAGGGTGAGTTCCATGTCGCTATTGTTTTGCTTGGCCACTGGAAGTTGACACGAGCGATTGCCTGTATGAGTAGTATTTGATGTCACTCCGAGACTGCCCCGTTGCGAAAATCATCTATACATATAAAAAAAAGTTGACTTTGCTCTAGAATACAATGAGTAGAAACCACTCCTCGCTTCTTTTCAGACAATACGTCGAATCTAGGCCTACGGCTAACCTTGAGCCCTGTCCAGCGACAATCACGATCGTGTAAAATATAGTTGACCATACATTTTAGCATACAGGTGTATTATGTTATTTTATGCGCCACCACCATAAAAGGGTTAACTTATGTCCCACAAATCACTGCTACCCAATTAGTTTTGGGCCTAATTCATCGTTACATGCTAGCATGCACCTCTGCCTTGCTTAATCCTCTTGACCCTCTTGTAGCTACATTATGGGAGAGCCATTCAGCACTTCTGTTGGTGTTTTGGGGTTCTGTGCCTCAGGTCATGCGTAATCATTGGTATTTGAAAAGTTGGGCGCCAAAAGGACGCTAGAACAAACTTTGCACTCCATAGATCTTAGAACGCTGGTGCCTATGGAGGAAGACTTGGTGCTAAGGAGCTTTCGAAGCGGGACCCGTAAGGCTAAATGTAAAATAATTTCGGTCTCGTGATACAGATCACATGTGCCTCGCTACGCCACCTCCTCGCCCCATCTCCGCGACATAGGCGCGGATATTTTGATCGTCTGCGGTTTTGTCTGACGATCCCAAAAAATTTCTTTCCCTCTTGGTCAAAAGTTGTGGTTTCCTCAGCGTGTAGGTGTTGTGGTGGACAGGGTGCCTACTATTGTCCGAATAAATTAGTATGGTCTGCCCAGTTCATTAACAATCGGTTCAAGCGACCCAATGCGTCCTCACGTGGGGGGGAGAGTGCATACAGAGTCGTTTTAGCGACCGTAGAGGCGAGGATAAGTAAGCACATTTTGGCGGGGTTTAATTTTTTGACTCAGCCGTCCGTCATTGACGCGGTTATGAGATTTTCGTAAAATCCTGCGCAGCGGTAAAACTGGGGGGGGAGGTGAACTATATAACTCAACACCACCCTTGGTCTGTGAAAAAGCATGGTTAAGCTAACTAGAAAACGCCACAAGAATAGCAAAACGGGCTGTAGCCTTTGTAAACAGCGCCGAATCAAGTGCGGTGAGGAGAAACCCGCGTGCCGCAATTGCCTTGTTCACAAACTGCATTGCCCATTTTTACTGATGACCCCTGACGAGCTCGAGGAATTAGAGAGGAGAAAATTTGAGAACGGAATGGTGACGCCGCAGGCCGGTGTCGCCAAACCAAGACCTGTTCCACGGCCTCGGGCAGCAACTGCCCCTGTTGTTCCCACCTTACCGTTGATGACACCTTTCGATCCCAACCTAATGGCCCCTGAACTTCTATACGCACCTACGCCGCAACTGCCACTGCTGCTGGGTGTGCTGCTGCCACTGATGGATGTGTTTGTTGCGTCATCGCTGACGTCGCTGGTGCAGTCTGTTGACAAATTTTCCACACCATGGCCAGACTCGTGGCAGCCTCCACCGCCGTGTGCGACGTTTTCCCCCGTTTCTCACTTTAATTGTCCTAATTGCCACCATCAGATCACGCCGCCTGCTACATGGAATGCCCAGAATTAGTATGTAGGTTTATAATTACTAACTTGGAACATTTTTCCCCCCTGGTGCAGTTCCGCCCTCGGCTGGACCAATCACAGGCGAGTGGCTTAAAAATATTCGGAAACTTAAATTCAATCTCTAGGGGGATAGAGTTTTTTCATGCACCTCGTAGATTCCTTCTCGTTGGGTTGGTCAACGCCTGCGGTGTGCCCCCCAATATTAATGAGAAGGCTTAAAAATAATAAGAACCGTACCGCCTAATAGCCAGCAATGAATGAGGCCACGTTTCATGCGTCAACAAGTATTAGTGTTGGTGTCAACTGTCCTTTCGCGATTCCTCAAATGGCGTGCGACGCTTGCTTATGGTAACAATTCGAGGCTACCACGTAAATCGTGATATACTTCTTGCTGACTAAGAACGCGTCCTGTACGTCTTTCAGTAACGACTAAATGATGCATAAATAGCGAGACTCGCCCATTAGCGGCGTCACCTGTAAGGCACATGACGGCTCCCAAGTTGAGGAGAAAGCGACACCGCAACTCCAAATTGGGGTGCAACAATTGTAAGCGGCGCAAGGTTAAATGTCTGGAGACATTGCCTCAATGCACCAATTGCATTAAACACCGACTGGAATGTGATTACCTTCATCGTACCGAAGAAGAGCTCGCAGAAATCAGGCTTAAACACAGCAATGCCCAAGTTCCACCGGTCGTGCAGGTGCCACCACCACCGCCGCCCCCTCCACTTTACTACCCTCCAGTGACACCTAATGAATACATTCCCCTGCAAAGTCAGTTTTATCCCCAGTTTGTGCTCATGAATCCGATGACTCTGTACGCCCATATGCCCATGACTTCGTTTCCAACTGTGCCCCTGCCACAACAGCCATTAGCTCCGACCTCAACCCATCCCCCTAAACTGTTACCCACCATGCACCAGGAAATAGACCATGTCAGTATAGCAGCCATCCCTCATCACTTGCCAAGTATGGGCACTCTGGATCGAACCCGGGCTTATTTCTCCCAAATGATACTTGACGCGTACAGTGGTAATTCCCTTGCTTTCGCGGCGTTACTTGCCCTTGCCAAACATATGTGGAGCATCTACAAAACGAAGGAAACAAACTATGCTATAACCGTGACTTAATGGCAGTTAATTATTCTATGAATGCATTTGAACAGCTCGCGGGACCATATTTAAGCCCATTGCTGTAATTGGTTGTGAAATTTGGCGTGGTGACGTGCCACGATAGACAGAAGCTTCACCATCATTTCAGGATGACCGCATGCAACAAAATCAGTTGTGCCTGCCGCCACTTCTGTCGCTATAAGAGTATCGAGATCTGGACGTCCGAAGGAAGTGTCAAAGATTTTGATCGTGTGGTTTGGGTTGAACCATTTGTGAGAGCGGGTAATCCAAATTAACTTTGCGTCGGCTGCTTTTGCTTCTGAGTATATGCCAGGTATACCATGTCCTCCTGCAATGTACACAGTGGTAGGAGATGTGGGTGCCGCCTCGCCGTATGGACCATCGACCAAAACAATTGCGCTTTCCGTTACAAGCTGTGACGTGATTCCTTCCTTGATTTTGGCATAGACAGTGATCCGTCCCTTCTCTGGTACGTAAGTGAATGGATGTGACTGTAAATAGTTCTGGTGAAAATGAAGGAAAACGTGACCGCCTGCGCGAAAGGTGCCATGGATTGGTATCTCTATTTTGACAGTGTCCCCGATAACAGTGATTTGCGCTCGTACCCGCCGAGTTCGCAAAAGTCTACCTAAGCGGTCGACAACCCATACACCTATAGCCACGTACATGAAACCCTCGTAACCAAAGTCTTTTAGGTGAAACCACAGGGCGATAAAACCGATCATGGAAAGGCAAACATGGAGTGCCAAAAACACTTCATACCAGCGACGTCTCAAAGGAAGTACCGCTTGAACGATCAAGCCAAGGAATGATAAACTTCCCACAACTCCAGCAATCATATAACCCTTCTTATACTCGGAAGACACACCATAGTAAAGACAGTAGGCAATCGAGTGCACAGATATCTGAGCGACGACAACTCGGGCAATCCATCGATGGTAGGACAAAAAGCTCGCATAGCTGCAACGACAAATGGATTGTAGGGGGTTATTTCTCCCCGCAAAAGCTACCATCAAAGGCATAACGAATGTGGCTAGAATTCCTGTTCTATCGGCAACGTATTTTAAGATAGCTTGCGTAGGCAGGGCAAAAAGTTTATCCGTAGAAATGTACTCGTAACCTGCTACCGTGAAAATCAAAGAAAGAATGATATAGCCCATCAAAAAGAAGATTTCGGCCATTGTTGGCGGAAGGGCCCAAACACGATTGGAAAGTACGATTTCATGGGATAACGGGAAGTGATAGCGCCACTTGATTGGAAGAAGATACAAAATCATCACGGCGAGCCAATATCCGAGAAGAGATTTGCCCCATTGGACCGAATGATTATAGTTTCCCAAGTAATTCTTGTATGAACTGTGGTAATTCTCAACAGTTATTGGATCAAGCTGAAGAGCTTGCTGGTAGTAGTATGCAAGCGCAGCATCGATATCTTCTTGAGTATGTTGGGAATACTCACCGCAAACTGCGTCAACGGTTGAAACCAAGGGTCCACTGAAAATGGAAGTTGTACACCCAATCAAAGTTGCGAAACCTTCTGGCGCCAGACACATACACGCAATGTCAGAACACACCCCAGAGTCGGCGATAGCTGCTAGGTTGCATGCGTACAACGCCATCAAGCCTGGTGTGTAGACCACACCTAAGCCCACCATTTGTGATCGATAGTAGTGAAAAGACTTTTTATCTGATGCATCAGTTAACTCGGCGCATGACAACAACACACGACCTATTGTTTGCAGGACATGACCAAAGATTGCCTGTGGTGTATATGCAGAGTCATGCCCTTTTCTCGCTCGGCAGACGCCAGCATAATTCTTGGCCTATTATTGGGGCGTTTACTTCCGCATAATAATTCCCGATCTTCGGGCAAAATTTTATCTCATCGATCTACAAATACCGAAACACCATATGGGCTTCAAATCTTGACCCTTTAACGCGAAACGGTGAAATATTATAACAAGTAAGGACTGTTGTATCCCCTTGGTGGATCCCTAAATCTCTTCCACGGAACTCCTATAGAAAGTGACATATACCACGCAGCGGCACGGTTCTGCTTCCATTCAACGTCACGTCGGCATACAACCTGCATATTTCCTGCATATTCTCGCCGTTATGCAATTGATCCATCTCGACTTATAACTCCTACCTATTGCAATTATTCAGTTTGTAATTAGATGCCTTTCGCTACTGCAAAACTGACTGAGTTTGAAATTCGGAAGATCGAAATCATATCGAAACAGTATTCACATCCTGCTCTTAAAATATGGTTCTTCTTTTGCATATTTCTTGTCGCTTACGCATACGGCCTTGATTCCAATACCCGCTACGTTTACCAAATTGCAGCTGCCAACTCGTACTCAACCCATTCCTTGTATGCTACTGTAAATGTCATCAAGGCGGTTGTCGCTGCTGCGGGCCAATTTGCATTTGCTCGATTGTCCGACTGCTTTGGTCGCCTACAACTTTTCGTTGTGGCTATGTTATTTTACATCGTGGGCACCATCATCCAATCACAGGCTTATGATATTCAAAGGTTCGCTGGTGGCAGTGTTCTCTACCAAATCGGATACACTGGTGTGGTTTTGTTGTTGCAAGTCATTATTTCTGATAACTCAACACTCAACTGGAGATTGTTAGCAACCTTCGTGGCTTCTCTGCCATTTATCATCAACACGTGGATTTCAGGAAATGTGACTGAAGCAATTGGTGAACGTTGGTCTTGGGGGATAGGCATGTGGGCGTTCATCTTCCCCTTGGCTTGTCTTCCATTCCTTGGCTGTATGGTTCATCAAGAGTGGTTGGCCCGGAAGTCGCCAGAATGGGCGGATTTGAAGGATGATACTGCTAAGCATCAAAAGGTAAGCTACTGGGCCTATTTGGTAGACTTGTTTTGGAAATTGGATGCCATTGGTATCATTTTTGTTGTATTAGTCCTTGGATTGATTCTCGTTCCTTTCACAATTGCAGGGGGTGTTCAAGCGCAATGGAAAACAGCCAAAGTTATTGTGCCTTTAGTTATCGGGGTTGTATTGATCCCGTTTTTTATTGCATGGGAAACTTGGGGTGCCCGAAACGCCTTGGTACCTGGCCATCTCATGAAAGATCGTGGGGTTTGGGGTGCCATAATTATTGGCTTTTTCATCGATCTTGTTTGGTACATGCCCAATGACTTTATATACACTGTTTTGATGGTGGCTGTGAATGAGCTGGTTAAACTGGCAACCCGCATAACCTCGCTTTATTCATTTGTTTCCGTCATAACTGGAACAATCCTTGGGTTTATGGTCGGATATATGCGGCGCTTAAAACCGTTCATCATTTTCGGGACAGCGATGTGGTTTGTGGCTAATGGTCTTCTTGTGTATTATCGATCTGGTCTTGAAGCTCACGCTGGTATAATAGGTGCGTTGTGTTTGTATGGTTTTGCAGCGGGCTTATTCACCTACCCCACCTTGGCCTTGATGCAAGCTTGTGTTCGTCACGAGAATATGGCTGTGATCACAGCGGTGTATTTGTCGTCTTTCAATGTTGGCTCAGCTGTGGGTGCCACAATTTCGGGTGCTGTTTGGACTCAACTTCTTTACAATATGCTTTTGGAAGAGTTAGGAGATGTCGAGATGGCCACAGAAGCTTACTCTTCACCATTGACTTTTATTGTTGAACATCCATGGGGTACCACAGTTCGCATGAACATGGTAACTGCTTATAATTCCATTCAACGAATTTTATGTATCATTGGTTTATGTTTCGTTGTTCCAATGTTTTTGGCGTCCTTCGTCCTACGCGATCATAGATTAAAATCTGTTCAATCTTTGGAAGACGCCGAGTCGGGGAAATCAGAAGAAAAAAATCGTTCGTGTAACACAAACCACTGACTCCTTGCTTCGCCTACTGCCCATTGCAAACCAGTGCATAGACGTCGGGAAGAAATTATTATTGAGGGATTTCGCGATGTGAAGGGATGTATCGGGGAGTTGCCGAGCTGCAAGTTTGGGTGCATAACGGTTATAAAATAAATGCACGCATATCCGCGATAAATTTTCCGAAGCTGTGCTGAATCATCGGAAGTTTTCGCTAAAGAACTGAAGGTGTGAAGAACTTGCGAGTAGCCTTTTGAACCCAGAATCTTCATACTATATACATTTGAAGTAGCCTGTCAAAATAAATGAAGTAAAGGCAACGATCGCCGAGGCGTGAATCGCCCTTGCCGTCGTCTGCCAAAGTTTAGTGGCAATTGAGCTCCGCACGTATATGGTACACCCAATTCATGCTTACTGGGATCCTTTGGACAGTGTACGAACACGATTGAAGGTAATACCCTTGACTTCCAGAGGTTCATGCAAACCAGATAAAGACGATGATGGTTTAGTAAGTGTCCCCAGGCTTTTCGATTTTCGCAAAGAGAAGTTGGTAAACAGAGGCCGAGAATCAACAGCTCGACTGGCAGCAAGCCGGGTTGATCCTGGTCGACTTTTGCGCGGAGAAGCTTGCTGTCTACCTGGATTTTGAGTAGCAACAATTGCCGCTGCCACTGCTGCATCATTTTGAGGTTTCTCGGGTGTGAGTTTTGAAAGGAAACTGAAAGGTTCACGAGATCCCAGGCTTCCGCGGCGTCTGCGAGGATTCTTTTCGGGCAGCAGATCCGCCAGATAGGCCAGTGGTGGAGGCAGAGGTGGCCCTTCAGGCTCTTGTTTGCGGATGGAAGGTGATATAGTAACCAGTTTGATTGAAGGGGCTGGACGGCTAGGCGGCACTGCAGTCGTAGCCAGCCGTTTTCGAGGTAAGGCCGGACGTGCAAGTTCGGCGCCACCTGCCGTTGGAAGCAGCAGGGAATGGGCACGAGTTTGGGGCGCCGGCGCCACCATGATATCGTGCTTTAGTTGAGAATAACACTGTCCCGCTTCAAACAGTGGTATGTATTCTGTAGGGACAAACCCTCGTTTGTTCTTCGTGGCCTCTAACCTCTCGATGGCATCAACAATAGACACGGGGCCCAGGGTACTTTCGGGAGTGCGAGGGAGGGATTCCTTGTCAGAGCCATTTTGATCTCCAGGCTTATCGGTCAAGGAGTCAGGGGAGATACCGCCAGGGGATCCGTCCACACCTCCAGGTGTTATGCTCTGTCGTTGGATAAATTTAAGCAAGGCCTCTACGCAGCCCATCTGTTCAAATTGGAAACATAGATGTAAACACCCATCCCCATGTGCATCAACGAGGTTATAGTCGGCACCAAACTCTAAAAGTAGCCGAACCCCTTGACTGAAACCGTTAACACAGCAATAATGAAGTGGGGTCCGTGCATCCTGGCCTCCAACGTTGTTGACCCACCCAGGAGGCAACTCTTGTAGTAGATAGTTTAGCACTTGGTGATGTTGCCTCATTGCCAGTACGTGCAACGCTGACAAGTTGTCGAACAGGACCAAATCCAAGTAAGAGTATTGGGAAAGACCCCCTCGTGAGGTGAGGAACCGGACAAGGTAAAAGCAAATCAAGTAGTGGCCATGATACAGTGCGTAGTGTAAATTGGTCCAGCCCAGATGGTCAGGATCACCATTGAGCCATAGATCGGGAAAGCGCCCTAGAAGCCGCTTAACATTGGCGAGGTTGCCACTGACCACCGCTTGTCGGAGTCGCTGGTCGGCGTTCATGCTACTAACAAAACTTCGCTGCATGATCTGTGTTCCATGGCAACGCGCGCATCGGGCCGTGGGGTCCGGTGTGTAAGGGAAACCGAACAGAATTGCTGAAATGTGCTTATGAGAGCTGGGATTACTTTTGTGGCCTGATCCGCTCATGCCGGGTGAGATTGAGTCATTCCATTCGTGATTGCGGTTTACTGGTGGTGGTTGTCTCCCCCCTCCCTATTATGATCTGGGCAGCACACGACAGACACTGACAGTTCCACTTGCATGAAGGAAGGTCAGATAATTTGTCCGAATTCTCGTTTACATAGCAGGATGACTTCGAAATGAGCTAACCGAGACTTCCGTTTGTTGAAAGGTCATTAGTTGCTACCTATCACGAATTTGTATCATTAAAGTCAGCCGTATGCTTGATATTAGCGGGTGTAACGCTAAGTCTCTCTCTCCCGCGAGAAAGGTTTTAAAATTTAATACTGTTAACACTAGCTCTATATTCATGGTTAACCGGCGCCTGTAGCGCTTCTATGTACTTTGGAGGCATCGAAGAATCGACTCACTTTTTACCAACTTGGTCGAATGCGCAGTCACGCAACTGGCTCAACTCATGTTTACAGCGCTCAGTACCCTTGTTGGTGACTATACACGCCTCGTAGGCTTGCAACTTCCCCGCACACACTGACTGGATCTTTTGGAACAGCGGCACTTGGGTCTTGATGCACTTAGCTAAGTTGTATTGGGCGGTGGTGCAGTCGGTGTCGTCCTTCAGCATACACTGGTGAAACTCAAGAAAGGCTTGGGGACACCATCGGGCAATATCCTCCATTAATATTTGATCCAAAACCGACGACATGGTAATTTGCTTTTGGTTCAACGGTTTTTTCAGAGCGCGAATAAATGGTTCGACCTCATGGCGATAGATCCCTTACTTCGCCGCGTGGTGTACACCCTCACTTGGCTCCCAGTGGGGTTCACCTTTCTTAACCACGTGGCACTGCCGCTACAGGTGACGGGTCGCAGTATGGCACCAGCACTTAACCCAGCTACGACCACCACTGCTCAAGATTGGGTGGTTGTGAAAAAGTGGGGTGTGCGCGACGTAGGCGGACTCCATCGCGGGGACATTGTCATGTTCCGATCACCTCACGATCCGGAGCGTTTGGCAACCAAGAGGGTGGTGGCCATTTCTGGCGACACCGTCTACGCCAAATCACCTTACCCGAAACTTAAACAGCTGGTGCCTCGAAACCATGTGTGGGTTGAAGGGGACAATGGATTCCATACTGTGGATTCAAACACATACGGACCCATCAGTGTTGGCTTGGTTGTAGGGAAAGTGGTGGCAGTAGTCTGGCCACCGTCTCGTTTTGGCACCGACATTTCGCGAGGGGGGCGCGATCCTTTACAACCCCCAGTACCAGTCATGTAAAGTTATGTATTAATACCACTGCATTCAGTAGCTCTGATCACCGTTCCATATATCTTGTTGCTAATACCAGTGTATTGTTTTACCACCATCTCAGCCACTTGGAATTACCCTGTCTTTCGACGTTGGGCAACAACATCCAAATGAACGTCATTGTACCATAGAGTGAAATAAAGATGGGCATGATCACATAAGTACCTGCCAGTTGCGATATCAATCCAGTAAGAAACGGGAAAAGAGCCCCACCTGAAGATCCAAAAGCAGTCATAACTGTGATTGTTATAACCTGGATTTTCCGGGGAATCAAACCTTCCGTCGTTGTAAATGCTACCATCAAGGGATAATTGGGCCCAATGAATATTCCAGCAAGACAAGTTAACACTGCAACTGCTACCACCAGTGGAATCACCCAAGCTAGCACAACAAACACTATGGAAAGAATCGAGACAATGAAAACTCCACGCCGAATACCCGTGCAGCGACTGAGGACATTTGTGAGAACAAGTCGGCCAATGGTGAGACCACCCCAAAAGCCCAGTGCTACGTAGCCCATAGTCGAAGGGTTTCCATGACGATAGTCAAGTAAAAATGTTACAATCCAGCCTGCCATAGCCACCTCCGCACCCTGGTATAATAGAATGAAAAGAGATAAAAGCCAGGTGATAGGCGACTTTGCAGCCGGTTTGAGATTTCCTGTAGTCGCTTCACCTTCCTCCTGCCACGGTTCTAAGTCGTTGGCGTTTCCAAAAGCCAAAAACAAGTTGACACCATTCACCAGGTAGAGACCAAGAAGTATCAAGTAAAAAAAGTGCCAAGTGACTCCCGCATTCACGGTTGCCGTAGCAATGATTGGCGATATGGTGGCTCCAACTCCATAGGCTGCGTGCAAAAACGAAAGCAACTGGGCTTTCTTCAGCATCCGGCTCAAAAACACGTTTGTTTGGGCCACCCCAATACCAGCGCCCATTCCGCCAAATAGGAAGCCAATCACTACTACAGGAAACACAGTCCCTGAAGCTACAAGAGCGTACATGGTGACACTCAACACACAGCTAGCTAATAGTGCCTTCTGCTTGCCCAAGAGAGGCTCAATTTTATCGCTTCCCAAAGCAATAATGATAAAGCCAACAGCATTACTCACCCAAATACACGATACTGCCGCGTAATTGATATCGTAGTATTCCTCGATGTGGGGCAAGAGAGCACCTGGGGCGGCGTCACTAAAACCGAGCAGAAAACCCCAAAGAATGCAAGCAATAGTACGCCATCGATTGCGTGGGGGATTATTCAAGGTCATAGGTGGAGGTACCGTCGCTATGGGGCTAACTGGTCCCCCAGAAAGCTCGATTTCGGACATATTTTTTTAATATTTGCGGGGTTCACGTTCTTATAAAATACGCTTAGAGAGGAACTCCAACCGAGCTGCAGCAGCTGTGTAAAAATGACCGGGTATGAAACTGAGACTAGGGGGTTCAGAGACTACACGGAGTTCGGTGTTATAAAGCGCTTTACGTTCTTTTCTCCAGTTTTAGAGGGCACTGTCGTGATTCTGTTTTTCAATGAAATTGCAAAACTCCTGTAAAGTTACTTCCTGATTACGCAACTATTTTACTTTACACATACTAGAGGTAAAGGTGACAGTGCGCGAGTTCGAGTTCGATCCATCACAACTTGGAGATGAAACTCTTCAATGATTGCTAGCGGGACGTCCAATGTAGATTTTTAGGGTAACGTAACGTGCACGCCTGGGCAATTTGGATGACCCTTGCTTAGCGAATGCATCATACGACCTGATAATATCAGTAGGTGTCTTGAAAGGTGTGAGTAGGTTCCGTAAATTTATTATTCTAGCAAACAGTTAACGTAGCACTGAAAGCAATATTGATGAGTGGTCTCGAATACCAATAGTAAGCACACGACGACAACCAATAAATCAAAAGTTGACAAAGCTTCAAGCCCATCATTAAAACCTTTGGTTACATCGTTCTTCTCGGCAACTCATCCGTTCCTCGCGTGACTCCACATTCGATACCTTACATCTCGCCTAATTGCCGTTCATTTTTGGCGAACGCGCGGGTCCACTCTTCCAAAATATGACGCCGCGGACGCTTCCGCCGCTCCACAACCCGTTGCTAAATTGTCTACTAAACAACCCCAACCATGGCAAGTCTCCATTTCGTGGAACTATCGAGGAGCTCGCTCGTCTGCCCACTGACCATATCTTACTTATCCCACCAGCAGCCATCCTCCATCTGTGGTTCGATCCTGCCAGCGACGAAGGAAAGCGGGTGCTGCTTCGCCACCTTTGCTATACTAGCGAGGATTTTATTCAACTGCATGTGGTGAGGGTGCTGCTGGCAACAGCCTCGCTGCCCAGAGCAGTGCTGACTATTTTCGCCACCTTAAATGGCAAGCAATTGTTGGTCAAAAATGGTGTGGTTATTCCAGGCAAAGGATTTAAAAAGCTGCTACGATTAAACATAGTTGGCTATGGTTATGTTCCTGTTTTCTGTGGATATCTTCCGCGAAGCGTCCGCTTATTTTGCATTTATTTGGATACCACAATGTTTGGGGCCTCGCCACCCAAACTTGCCGTACAAGCCACATTACCTCGTGATCTGTCACTGCCAGCACCACTACGCCACGACCCACCCACATTCGACCGCTTGCTTCGTCATTACCCGTCATTAGCACAAGCCACAAGCGAGAGATTCGTGGCTCTTTTCCACCACAAAAATCCTAAGTACAGAGTTCTATCGACTTATACTAAGAAACCACCCCAGGATATAGTTGACGAATTTTGCGCAATCCGTGACGAGGCCTACCGAATCGTACTGGAACTGGCTTCTCGAGCCCATGATGTCTTAGCCCTGGTGTTGGCCACTTATCCAGACCTTGACTTGAACCGCGCTGTGCATGAGTACGTGGAACTAAACCTTTATGACAAGATTTGGTCGCAGCTTTTACTACAATTTCCTGCCACCCTGTACCGCTACTCCGTGCTGTTGGCTCAGTTGGATATGCCTCAACACCCTGCTTGGGTGATGGACCAGCTCCAACGAAGAGTCGTGTCGGCTATAGCCATCCTCAATCGAATCGGGGATGCATTGAGTGCAGCGGCCAAAGTCACAGTGTTTGAGGATACAGTAGCGGCTCTCTCGCTGGGAACAGCTATTGACGCCGACACGCTTATTGGTTTACTTATAATGGTGGTTTGTCACGCATCCTCAGACCATTTGGATGCCCATCTATATTACGTGAAACATTTTGCGGCTTCTCCTCACGATGGCAATGTCGACTACATCCTTTCCAACTTTGACGCAGTAGTTTACTACATTTCCGAGCATCGTGATGTATTGGCTGACTACTCTGAAGCAAATGAGCACATGTGGCAAACCATCAAGGATGGAGGCACGGATTGGGAGCAAACTACGGCAGCATCGCGTACTTTAGATGGCGACTCGTCCATAGCGGTTGCCATCAAAGCAGGCAACCAAACAGCCTTGAGGAAATTGCTCTCTTCGACGGCCATGGGCGACTTGCTATTTGATCGTAATGTTACTAAACAAACTCTTTTGATGGTGGCAATTGAGACTGGCCAGTGCGTGTCACTACTTCTAGCCCACATTGCTAATCTCCCACAACGTCAACGAGAACTTTACATCAACATTGCCGATTCTCATGGCAGAGTCGTCGGGCATTACCTTCATCATAGCATTGACCTCATTTCCAGCATAGGGGGGTTAGTTGATTGGAACGTTAAGGATAACAATGGTCACACACCATTACTTTCGTTATGTCGTTGCTACGATCACCCGAAGTACGTCGAGCTTATTGCAGAAGCGTTTGAATGTGTTAACGAGAAGTATGGGTTTATAGACTTTACTCATCATGTTGATAAAGTCGAAAATACTCTACTCCACGTGCTTAAAGCCGGTCTTAATGAACTGAAAATGCTCAACGAAATTGTTAACGTTAACCAACCAAATTGTCGTGGCCTTACGCCGTTAATGATCTACCTTAAGTATGATCGTCGAGAAAACATGGCACGCATTTTGCAGGATCTGAGAATTGATGTGTGGTACGAGACCCCTACTTTCGCAACTGCCTTCGATGTAAGCCACACACCAGAGCTTCTCGAGTTTGCTCGATACTCGACTAATTGTAAATGGGATGGTGAGGATTGGGTGATATACTTCGCCAATGGTAGTCTGCGACTGCTTCTGCTGCTAATGCAGGCCATGACCGCTATGCATCGACGCCATGGTCTTCCGTTGATTTCTTGGTTCAGGCCGATTCCTATGATTACCAAATTCCAAGTCAATCGTGTCTTAGAGCTGGTGAACGTGGCGTTGGAAGCAGTTACTAATCACCCCGCAAAATCCATGTTGTTGGCCGATGTTTCTGCACTTGAATCTACAGGTGTAAATGGTAAAACGTCCCCAGAGTTGTCGCGATTAGGCAAGATGCCAGGTATGGTTACTGCCAAATCGCAAGCTACAGTGGCGGCGCTGTCAATCCTGAGTACATCGGCTGTATCTTCAAGTCCCACGGTGACGGATGTGGGCCACGGATGGTTAGTCGCTGATGACATTGAATCATTCCTTCGATTCTCTTTGCGCGAGCTCACTGAATACCTCCATGCAATTGTTCGTGTCAACCAAATGGTGGCAATAACCCTGATTAAACACGGTGAAGTTGCGGCATGTGTTGGACGCCTCCTCAAGTTTGAAATTTCCGAAGGAGGCTCTCCTCGCGATACTTGGAAACAGTGGCTCAATTATACGGCGTGGATCGAGCTGACCGCAACTCACCTCGTTGAGTATGGCCAACGTGTACTCAAGAAACTCCAATTGTGGAGACGCTTGCATCATGACATCGCTCAACTTAATGGAGAGATCGATCAATGCGAAGGTGCACCGAAGCAAGAAATGTACCTGGTTATTCCAGATCCTGCGCTGCTTCCAGAACCCCCGTCACTGTTTTTCAAACGGGACCCGTTGCGTCGACTCCTATACGCGAAACAGGCTAAGGTTGATCAATTGACGGCAGTGAATGCCGATATCAGACGGCACCACGAGGCACTCGCTGCAGAAATTGCCGAGTTCTTGCAATGCCGTGGCCAGTTGCTAACCAAAGCCGTTAGACACCACACTACTCTGACGTTGACATCCTTGCGGCTGCGCCTCGTTGAACTACAAATGCTCAAGGTGGAAGGTGACCCTTGTGTCGGTATTTGAGAAATCATCGGTTTATAGACTTTACTAATGCATATATCTAAATCTTCCCACGCGATCGACCGCTTTTTTCGGAACCCTGATTTTCAGTTAATCACCGACTTGATAAGTGTGTCAATAATGCAAGATTACACAACTACGATCATTCAAAGCACTAAGAAGTTATATTACTATTAAATTACTCCAAGTCCTTCTTGAGGGTACCCATGAAGGCGTGCTTCTCGGCGGGGGTCTGGAATCTACCCTTACCGAACTTAGAGGCGGTGTCAATCCACTTAAGCTCAACCTTCTCCAAGGCACGTCTGGTGGTGTTAACGTACAAGGGCTGTCTGACGGTGACAACTCTCTTGCGAGGACCGGGGATGGAACCCTTCAACAACAAGAAGTCGTTGTTGACCATGCCGTATCTGACGAAACCGCCCATAGGGTTAATGGTCTTCTCAGTACGGTCGAACTGGGTAGCACCGTTCTTCTCGTCAGCACCGGAACCAACACGGTAGACCTTGTGGTTGATCGAGGTTCTGTGGTGGAAACCGTTCTGACCGGCACGAGCGACGGTCCAGTTGACGTTAGCCGGGTGCCAGGCACCAATACAGGCAACCTTTCTCAAACCACGGTGAGTCTTTCTGGGCAACTTCTTGGTGCCCCATCTGTGGGTGACACCCTCGAAACCGTGACCCTTGGTGACGGCGGCGACGTCAACCATCTGAGACTCCTCGAAGACGGAACCGACGGCAACCTCCTTCTCGAAGTTCTCCTTGGCCCAGTCAACCTTGTCAGAGATGGAACCACCGTTAAGCTGGATCTCAGCAATGTGGGCCTTCTTCTGGGCAAGAGGGGTCTTCTTGATCTGAGTGTGAACCAAGACACGGACGACGGAAGCGTACTTCTTGATTCTCAACAACTCACGCTCAATCTCCTCGGGGGACTTAGCGTACTTGTTAGAGTACTTGGTGAAAGCCTTCTTCTTCGACTTGAACCAGTTCTTGTAGAAGCGACGTCTGATCTCCTCGGAGAGGTGCTCAGCCCACACGGTGGTGAGCGAACGCAAGCCACGGGGAGTCTCGATGTAACCGACAACACCCACGACGACAACCTCGGGACAGTCAATGACGGTAGCGGCGTCGACGATCTCACGCTTGTGCATCTTGGAACCGGGACGGTCCAAGTCACGAACAATGGTGGTCATACCGGCCTTGTAACCGAGGAAGGCAGTCAAACCAACAGGCTTGGTCTGGTCATCCTTGGGGAAGGAGATCCGGGCGCGGATGGATCTAGATCTCTTGCGGGGCAAGAAACCAAGCGAACCGTGTCTGGGGGCTTCGTATTTACGGTGAGACATTTCTGATACGTTAAAGTGGTACTTTAAAAATTTTTCACCTTATAGTCGCACCGAGGTTGAGAGAGGTTACGAGCGTGGATTGAGATGAGATATCACGTGACCAACAGGGCTCAACCCTAAAGGATAGGCGTTTCACATTGATGGGGTCAGAGCAGCGTATAAGAAGGTAAGTGAACACGCACCCTCACTGATATCATATAGAGCTACGAATTCCTTTTGATTTCTCTGATCTAAACCTTTTTATGAAGGTGGATGGGTGGGACCCAGCGATCGTATGACTGGCCGCCTCTTTTGAAACCTTGAGATTGGCGGGTATGAGAAACTTGTTGAGTAAACACAGCTCATATCCAGAACTATTCACGTAGGATCTTCCGATATTCGTAGAGTGTTGAAGTTATGTCAAAGTAAGCTCTGATTACACTTACGTCCAAAGCAATACCGTATTATGTCCACTCTCAAATGGTACTTATGAATATCTATTGTTTTTCAAGAGTTCATAAAGCTACTCTCTTTCAAAGCAAAGGATCGAAATCAACTCATTAGCTGAGATCATTCAACTCGCACAAGGCAATAAACCAATTGTATCCACCCCGCTCAAGTCTGATATGCAATCACAATCAGGAACGCAGCTCAATGACTCAAGGTATTGGCAACAGGTTCAATGCATTTATATCGCAGTCCTGTTTTTTTCGTGGAACCGTTCGCGTCTGACGTTCCATCACTCGCCTAATCTGGGGCTGCAACCTGCATTGGTTATGAGCATAAGAGATCTTGTTTTGATCCAGCTGTTTACGCATTTTTTGAAGCAGCAGGGTATCAGTATATGGAAGCCGCTAAGCTGAGTTCGATCCAGGTGGCGGTACGTGTAAGACCATTTACCGCTGCCGAGAGAGCTATGCTTGCTGCGCCCGCACCGGACGTCCCGTTCCTTAGCGATGGCCTGTTTTCGTCTCCTCTGGGTCTTCAACTGACACCACCTCCAGGTTACCTGGGTGCCAAGCATGGCCAAATTCGCAAGTTACTTGACGTTGTCGACGACAAAATGCTTATTTTTGATCCCCCGGAGACCAACCCACTCAATGTGATGCTGCGCCAGGCATTTGGGTGTGGAGCTTCCAACCCGCGCATCCGTGAGCATCGGTTTGTATTCGACACGTTGTTCGATGAACATTGCGGCCAAGAAGAAGTTTATGCCCGCACAACGCGGCCATTGCTTGATCTGATTTTAGATGGCTATAATGCCACCGTATTTGCATATGGCGCAACCGGGTGTGGAAAGACTCACACTATTCTGGGTACACCAGAGTCGCCAGGGGTCATTTTCCGCACGATGGAAGAACTCTTTCAACGCATCGCCGACTTGAATGAAACGCACGAAGTTGACGTCACGATGCTGTTTCTTGAAATCTACAATGAAACCATTCGTGATTTATTGCGACCGGAAACAAACTACCATAAATTGGGTCTTCGAGAGGACTCCAACCAGAAAATTCTGGTAGCAAATTTGCTGGCGCGCTCACCAGCTAACGTTGCTGAAGTCATGGAACTTATAGTTCAAGGTAATGCCAACCGGACCACGTCACCTACGGATGCCAACGCAACCCTGCTGCGGCTGCACGCGGTCCTTCAAATCAACGTTGCCCAGCAAAAACGTACTGGTGAAGCCGCATCTTCACAACATACCTTTGCTACGCTACTGATAATTGACTTAGCTGGTCTGGAACGTGCCGCTGCGACGAAAAACCGGGGCATGCGTTTACACGAGGGTGCAAATATCAACAAGCTGTTACTAGCTCTTGGAAACTGCATCAATGCATTGTGTGATCCACGTCGACGAAACCACATACCTTACCGCGACTCCAAGCTAACACGGTTGCTTAAATTTTCTCTTGGTGGCAACTGTAAGACTGTTATGATTGTTTGTGTCTCACCGCTGTCCCAACACTACGATGAGACCCTCAATACTTTGAAGTATGCCGATCGAGCCAAAGAAATTAAAACCAAGCTCATTCGTAACCGTCATAATCTTGATAGGCATGTTGGTCTGTACCTCAAGATGATCACGGAACAAAAGATGGAGATTGACAGCTTGCGTCAGCGACAAAATGCAATGGCAGCAAAAGCTACTGCAGAGGCGTCTGCATTGGTATCGAGTGCCATTCATGTTTTGCAAGATGGAATCGAAAGTCTTCAACGTGCCCTCGATCGATTAGTGGCTCCCCACTGGACGAAATACTTCACTTTGGCGAAGAGGAAGTTGATTATTGTGCACAGGGCAGCCGTGGATAATGTGTTGTCCGAGATAAACTCCTCTGCGCCACAGTTAACCGAATTGGCAGCGAACTGTAATTTTGTCATTGAACGCATGGATCGCCTAGTGGACGAACTTGAAACACTGTACGCTGAAGCGAACGAGATCGATTTTGTATTAACTACACTGCTGGAGCATACATTGAGTCGGTTGAGGGAACACGAAGGTTGGAGTGATCAAATGACTGCTCTTTACCAATCCATGTTAGCACAAATCAAGCAAGGTGTCGAGCGGACACTTTTGGTTGAGCTGCTGGTCTTGTTCGATGAGTTTGTTCTTCACCTACCCGATTACGGGTGCTTGCTGCGGGCGGCGGTGCAGGCCGCGGTGTCTGGAAACGCCACTCTAATTGAAGAGGCACTTGCGGTGCTTGTCAGCCCTGAATACAAGTCGGCAATTGATTCGGTAGCGTCGGAGTACCTTCAGCGTAAACAATTGATGCTTGCTGAATCCGTCACTCCTAATCAGTCAATGAGTGAGTGCTATTTCACTGCCAACGACGACAGTGTCGATCTACTGCTCGCACCAGCTCGTGCCAAGCGTGTTGATACCCTGGGTGGGTCACCCAAGCGCACTAAAATTCACCCCCGAGACCTTGAGTCGGATACTAGTATGGATGATGCCATGTCCACCGATGACCTAGACCTAAGCTTCAACCCTGTCCTCGAGTCTCCTCCGCTGCAAGCGCGCAACTCACCTGTTAACCGCCGTCTAAGCTTAGAGAAGCCTCGAATATTGAATAAGCGAGCGGGAATGAAAATTGCCATGTAAACTTTATAGAGATGATTAACGAATAGAAACGACCATAACATTCTCACTGTAATACCAATACTTTTAAAGTCCTTGCTGCTATTGAGTGCATGCCATCGATTAAGGAAGCGCGCTGTATCTGGTCAATGCCAGGTTCAAGACGTGAGCGTGGAATCTGCTGCCGAACGCCAAGGGACTTGCATGAAATCCCTGAGTTATGTATGAAATCCCTGAGTTATGTATGAAATCCATGAGTTATGTAAAGGGGGCGTTTAAAGTACCCTGGTTACTATGGTAGGCCGATAAGTCCTTTTCGTACGCGAAGTGTGGCTTAATCCCTAAATCAGATAATCCCGCAAAACGAAATAAATGCCATACGAAAAATACTCAGCCGTAGCTAAGTGACTCAACAATGAAGGGGCTATACAAGGCAACATAATCCAATGGAGTTACGCTTATGACACTGTACCATAGCTTGATCAACAAAGGGGTAGTAGAGAGGCTTCGAGGTGATCAATCTGAATTCGCATTTCTCTAGTCGACGAAATCAGTCCTAGCCAAAATGTCAAAAGCATAGAAATTCGAGGAGAGCAAGCTTCAGGAATTTGAGGGATTAATTCACCAATGAGAAACCAGGTGAGGTTGTTTCCACCCACTTGGTTTCCCCTTTCGTACTTGCAAATAGTGAATCTTCCACGCCCTCTATGACGTAAGAGGGCAGCAGTTTAAGGAATGTTTTCAAACTCTAATTAGGGGTTTAAGAGGATTGGAGAACGAAGGGGAATTAGTTCCAGGTCACAAACTACCATTTATTAAGCCAAGTTACAATTTGGAACTTTCTCCTAGGGTAAACATGACTTATTTTAATTTTTGCGTGAATTTTTCTGTGGGGGGAAATGCAAACACCCTTATTTAGATGCCGATCATTATGCAAGTTTTCGTGTTAGTTGCACTAGGCGAACGCAATTCGAAAATAAACCTTGGGGACGAATCAAAAAATTCCCTCACCACACGAGTGCAAGTATCGTTCGAAGATGTTGGATTGTCAAGGTGAACGATGGATGGTTATAGTACCCTGGTTTCCTTGTATAAATATCTGATGCACGGGAATTGCCTTTGGAAAAGACGAGATGGCTGACGAATCAATCTATTCAGATGACTTAGAGAAAAAGGACTCGCAAGTGATTGACGAGAGAGTCCATGTTGGAATTACCTTCAAAGATGAGGACACAAGGGGCCGTAAGCGTACACGACGCTTGTCAATCCATTCTCGTGAGCGCCCTACGCTGTTGTCTCGCGATAGGGTGCGTCCGGAGTTGGTGTTGCCTGCAGCTTTTAAAACCGTTTCTCATAGGGTTGACAACGAATTGGATGCACCCCCAGCGGAGCAGCAGAGTAAATTCGCAAAGTGTACTTTTCACACAGACTCGGTTGCTTCTTTGGAGAAAAGATTTTGTACGTCTGTCCCATTTGGTCTTTCTGATTTTCAGTGCAAAGCACTGTCAGAGAAATTTGGGCCTAATTTGCAGCTGAAACCTCCCCTGAGATGGTGGAAGAAGACTTTCGTGTATTTTTTTGGTGGATTCGGATTGTTGTTACTCTCTGGTGGTGTTCTCTGTATCATCGCTTGGAAACCTTTGGGAGACCCGCCATCGATCGCCAACTTGGTTCTCGGCATTATTTTGCTTGTGGTCTTTGTTGCACAAGCTTTGTTCAATTTCTTTCAAGACTTTTCGACTCTGAGAGTGATGAAGCTGATCCACGACTTGATACCGGCGGAATGTTTTGTTGTACGCGATGGGCAAGCAGTGCTGATGGATTCGAAAAGCCTTGTGCCGGGTGACATTGTCCGCATTGTCGCCGGTAATAAAGTCCCCGCAGACGTCAGAATAGCCGTCGCAACACCCGACTTTGCTTTTGATCGGTCCATGCTCACGGGCGAATCCGTCCCTATTGCTACTTCTGCGGAATCCGATGCTTTAGATACCAATTACCTTGAGTCTACATGTATAGCCATGCAAGGGACGTTTTGCGTCAATGGTGAAGGCAAAGGTATCGTTGTTCTGACTGGTGACGAAACGATTTTTGGGACCATTGCTAAGCTTTCATCAAAACCGAAAAAAGGGTTGACACCTTTGCAATGGGAGATTTTACGCTTCGTGCTTTTAACCTGTGGCATTATTTTGACGTTAGTTGTCTTGTTGTGCATTTTATGGGGTGCTTGGCTTAAAAAATCGTATCCCGATTGGATAAGTGTACCGACACTTATTGTTGATCTTGTTTCTGTTGCCGTGGCTTTTATGCCTGAAGGTTTACCCATTGCTTTAACGACTTGTCTCATCATCACTGCCAACCAAATGCGCCGCAACAACATTTTGTGCAAGTCCTTATCTATTGTCGAATCTCTTGGTTCTTTGACTGTGCTTGGCTTTGATAAAACTGGAACTTTGACTAAAAATCAAATGGTGGTTACTGATGTGTTCACCGACCACGAAACCATGTCCTCTGATTTTAAGGGCGACAAGTTGTTTTTAACTGTGGCCGCAATTTGCAATCAAGCGGCTACGGCGGGGGACAAAGTCATCAACGGAAATGCCACGGACAAAGCGGTGATGCAATTTGCTACTTCCAAACAGCAATTGGGGGTCTTTCAATCACATTGGTCAAAGCGCGTAGAGTTGCCGTTCAATTCGAAAGATAAGTTTATGGTAACTTTTGCTACGCCAGCGCTGTCAGATGCTTGGGAGTTCACTAGTGTACCAAAGCATGATGTTAATAACGACCTGGCTTTAATCATGGTGAAGGGGGCACCAGATATTTTGGAGTCAAAGTTGGGGTTTATGGCACAGAGTGACGGTTTGTATCCGATTACGGAAGATACTCGCGATAAGATTTCGCGAGTACAGGCAAGATGGTCCCGATTGGGCAAGCGTGTATTGATGTTGGCTGCCAAAGTGGTTCCCGATAGGACTGTAACCATTTCAAATCGACGTTTAGCGTCGGAGCAGTTGCATGGTCAGGTCAGGGACCTCATTTTTGTGGGGTTGGTTGCCATCGAGGATCCACCGCGACGGAATATCGCCCTGGTTATTGCTCAATTGAGAGCGGCCCGGATTAAGATTGTAATGATAACCGGCGATTTTGAATTAACTGGATTAGCTATCGCTAAATCCTGTGGGATCGTGCGAGCTGAGGGGTCTGTTGACACCGTGGATGCTCTCGATGTTGACTCTGAGAGTCGAGAGACAATCCTGATAACGGGTCCACAAATGGGTCAGTTGCTGGACCAACAATGGAGTAAAATTTGTGGATACGACGAGTTGGTGTTTACACGAACTACACCCCAACAGAAATTGTTAATCATTAAGCAGTTTCAGAAAAATGGCCACTTGATAGGTATGTCTGGAGACGGTATCAATGACGCCCCTTCTCTTAAGCAAGCTGATGTGGGTATTTCAATTGCGGAAGCTTCAGATATTGCAAAAGAGGCATCTGACATTATCCTTATGAGTTCTGACGAAGAATTGTTTGATGGTATCATTGAAGCTCTCCGCTATGGCCGACTTGTTTTCGAAAACTTGAAAAAAACCGTTGGCTACTTGTTACCTGCTGGTACATACTCGGAATTGTGGCCAGTCTTGCTTAATATGATATTTGGAATGCCTCAAATGCTTTCTTCGTTCAATATGATTTTGATTTGTTGCATAACTGATTGCATTAACGCTATCGTACTTGCGTTCGAACCGAGTGAGAGAAATTTGCTTGAAAAGCCTCCACGGACGGAAAGGCTCGTGACATGGAAATTATTGCTACACCTGTATTTTACCATCGGAACGTTTTACTCCTTTACTCTGTTTTTGCTTGGATTCCTCAATTTGCAACGTCATGGTATGCCCTTCAAGGATTTCACTCTCTCCTACGGTACCTATCAAACAAAGTGGGAGAATGTTGAAGAGATTTTGGCTATGTCATCGTCGATATACTTCGTTAACTTGGTGATTATGCAAGTATTCAACTTGATTGCCATGCGTACACGCTACTTGTCTATGTTTCAGCATCCCCCATGGCTTAACAAATACATATTTGTTGCCGCGCCACTTTCGTTCGGTGTGACGTTCATTATCAATTACGTCCCGCAAATACAAGAGGCTATGGGAAGTTCGCAGGTTCCAGTTGAATACTACTTCATCTCAGTAGGTTTTGGCGTAGTGGTATTGGTTTATGACGAGCTTAGAAAGATGGGAATACGTAGAAACCCTAGTGGATTCTTAGCTAGAATTGCTTGGTAGTTAGGATCAATCAAAATTACCCGAACATCATCACACGTCTCATTTCTTGGCGTGCAAAAGAAACCATAAATTTTGACTATAATGAATACCAGAGTATAGAGGGCATTGATTTGTACCGATTTGTAAAGCAGGGGTGAGATACTCAAAATGACTCAAGCCCTGACATTCACCAATTGCTTATTCGGTTCTGTTATCCTCTGTCCGTGTTGTTATCTTCCTGCTAAAGTGGGAAGCACCTGGGAAATGGTCTTCGACGTAGTTCACTCCAGTGATGCTCACAACGTAATATCTTCAACTTATCTTAACATCAGCAGATTTCAATACATTTTAGCCTATTGGATGGTAAAAACTAGAAATTATGTCGAGCCTTTACCAAAAAGGAAATTGTACTCACTGAGCCACTGTAAACGATTTATGACTTGTGAGAAGAACGCAAATAAGGCGCGACTAAATTGCATGCAAACACGCCCAACGTACCACAGAGCAACTATGTTGTAAACCAAACACTAAAAGGTTTCCATTAGAGAGAATGACCCTTCTTGATGATTGAGGTATAGCCCACCCTTGCATGCATACAATTTAGGAAATCGTGCATCTTGATTAAAAGTGGCGGCAGATCAGTGATCATAGCCAAGCTAGTGATTTGTGATTGCCTGCAAAGCTTGGCCACGAAATTCAAAGTTGCTTCCAGTTTGGCTTGCAAAATTCTTGAGTTTCACCTTCAATATTGACGCAAGTGTTACCCCGTGCGTGCCATATACCATTATCGCTGCCTGCGCCCACGGTTTCGCAGGCGCGCATTTGTCCCTCTGGCCAATTTTGACACCCTCCTGAGCACTATTGTCGTCAGGCCAGACCACGCTTTCGCCACAACCCCAAAGACATTCCCTTGAACCCACCCATCCCATTACAAGTCTAGTGTTACCGACCACACTTTCTATCCGAATATAAAGCATGTCCTTTGGTGACACCGCGACGGCGCAGAGACCCAGGGGTCTTGACGATAGCCCTCAGAGGCTGACAACTATCGAGAGTCGGCCCCACAAACCTCGGGCTTACACGAGTCCCAGTATTCCGGTTTCAAACGGGACTTTTAGCAATGATGTGGACCCAAAAGATACTACAGCCACCCCGAAGAAGAAGGCCACGGCTGCTAGCGTCGTGGATTCCGTGGAAGAGTACCCGATGGTGGCTCTTCTAGAAGTGGAAACTTTGAATGCTATTGCTGAAAATCCTCATCCAAACGTCACCCAGCTTTTAGGGGCTATCACAAAATATCTTCGTGAGCCTCGATACGCAAGTCCTCTCACGATTACTGAGCTTCTGGATCTTTTCCAAATTTTGTATCGTGACCTTTATCTGGTTGTCATCGGCACTTACACTCAGAGCAATAGTTTGAAAAAGCTGTTGATTGCCCATTCTGACTACTTCAACAACCACCCTAAGATTTTCGACTACCTTTTAGCAATCGCTAACTATAGCGCCAGCTCCATCAAATTATTGAAGCGCCACGATGCAGATGCCTTATATCAACTTCGGGTTTTCAACTTCTATAAGTTTCTTCGGGTGTTTTTCACCATTGAGTATGCTCAAAAGGCTTTGTTCGCCCTGGTGACCCTGACTCAAACCAGCAGTAGCGCGAGTAGTTTGCGTGGTGTCCCTATCAATGACAAGAAGCTGGAACCAGAGACTAAGTCCAACTCTGAGGTGAAATTGGAACGGATTACTTCAGGTGCGACCGACGGAGTCACTTTGTACGACAAGCTATTCCGGTTTGAACAGAAGGATGTTATACACCAGGAATTTTTCGATGAAAAATTGGCGCTTTTGCGCCAGTTGGACCTCCCATGGCTGGCTTTCATCCATAGCGACCTGTCGAGCATTAATGCAAAGATTGATTATTTGTTTGGAAGTGTCACGCCCGAACAATTGGAACCTCTTAATGCAGAGCTCGCACGTTTGAACAGTGAAACCACGCCTTACCGCAAACTTGTCGCGATTGCTACTCTTAACAAAGCGCTCATAAAATTGTTAGCAACTTACGAGATCAAGGGGTCCGAAGTGAACAACGATGTTCTTTTACCTACGCTCATCTACCTTGTGGTGGCAAAACTTGACTGGGGCCATGATTTGTTTCTCAATTTTGAGTTTTGCAAAAAGTTTGCCGGGTTTGTGGATCCTTCACGAGTGGAGCTCTACCAAGTCCAAGGGCTCAACAGTGCGCTCACGTCTTACCAACCCCAAGAGAGGATTCCCAAAACAATGCTCCACAAGCACCGTTATCACAACTTGTTCGAACTCCTCAACATGAACCTTGACATGGAACAGGGTTCTAACGACAAGGAGCTGACACACAAACTGGAATTTGACTTTTTCTCCACCACACGGCAATTAGTGGGGTTTATCCAGGACCATTATCTCAACCACGGTGAGCTCCTGTACTATTTGACCAATCTTGAGGCTTTGGTGACTTTCTTGTCTACTGTTACGTTGAAAGAGCTTATTCCTGGACAGGAACTCAATGGTTCGACAATTCACTCTCATAATCTCATGGTGTTTCCTGTCGGGAAGGTGGTGGATGAAGATTTGATGTCTCACTTCACTTTTCCGGAGGGTACTTTAGTAGAGGAGGAGAACGCCCGCAATCTGCCACCGCGAACATCACCAGCTGCTCGTACATCACCTACTGTACGTTCTCGTTCCTCGTCTTTACTCAACACTATCTCGAAGTTAGCAGACCTGGCAAGCGCTTCCAACCGCAGCCGCTCTAATCTGCTGATTATGAATAGTTTGCGGCTGAAGGAACTGGCACCGCTGGTACGTGAACTGCATTCGAAGGAGCTGTTCCCCACGCTTGAAGATACTGACACTGATACTTCGTCATTTTCAATGATGCGTACGTTTTTGGGTCGTCTAAACCTGGTGCTGGTTTCGCAGTTTTCTCTCCAGAATGACAACGGCGTGCTGACATCACACGCTAATGGTCCAGCTATTCATTCGCGGACACGTTCTTCTCTGTTCGACACCCAGAAGCGTAATTCAATCACCAACAAGTTTGCCCTGGGTGTGTCTGAGTTCATGACCAAGTTCAATAACCCGGTGGCGGAACCTTCTCCTGACATTGTTAGCGATGGTGACGAGGATCAAGTGGAACTGTCAATGTCGACGATACGAGGGGTCGCACCTTCGCCAGGTCACAGTCGAACGAGAACTAACTCGGGTTTCCAAATCATGGATAAGTGGCTCAATAACTTGGCAGTTACTTCGCCAGTGCGACCTGTGCACCTGGCGATCTCGTCGACAACACTGTTCAGTGGGCTGCTTAGCACAAATAACCCGTTAGCTGAAATAACCCGATTTCAGGGAGCCGACTTTGACTCTCTCTCGATCAAAGACTTGAAACAACTCAAATCGTACTACGATTTGTTGTGTCAAGAACGTTTGCATAGCTTTGGTGCAGCCAAAGATTAATCACGATACTTGATATATAGGAAGGAGTTTTTTTATTAGTTTCCAAGAATAGCACGTTGCTCGAGCGAATCTGGAGCAAGCACATCCGTTTTCGTTACCATTTTCAGCTGTCAGCTCCCTACCAATCTACTGGATTCGAATCAAATCCATCCTGCACACAGGCGCATTTCTCGAAACCGGTGGAACCGAAGTCAGCAACTTGATAAAAGCATACGGATATCCGTTGGTGCAACCGCCATTGATCAGCGATCAAGTATCTATTCGGTTTGTTTGCACTTACCATTTGTCTTATACATATTCACGGCATGGTAAATGGTTAAACGGGGACGCGATGAAGTTGTCGAAATTGACACACCTACTACCAGTGATTCATCAACTAAACAGGACCGCGTTCATAAGCGGATCCGTTTAGATGATTTGTTTGATAGCCTTCACATTGGGGGTGACAATGTGCCCCGGGGAGGACGTCTCCTCACCAACAATATCCATGAGAACGATAATGATGTTGACCTTGAAGACGAAAACGAGGTTGACGAGGAATTGTTTATTCCGAATTATACTTACCCGAGTAAGTTCGATATGTTCCTTCAAAGCAAGATTAATCGTCAGTTCAATGAAGAAATGGAGTCGGATTTCCAATTGATCATATGGTATGACCCACGCTGGGTGATGATTTACCACTTTCAAAGGTGGGTGGTTCGATTATTCAATCGCTTCGTGACTCGATACAACAAACACAATGGCACGGCGATTCCGAGAGTACGCCGCTATGACAAGATTCTCCGTTTGGTTGAAACAAGCCAGCTAACCCCAGGGGAAATGGAAAATATCATCAGTAACGAGACACAACTAGAACTCCAAGAGTTGGCCCGCAAGGATGCAAGACGTCTGAAGAAGAGCGCGAAGCTCGAGGAACTTCAAGATACAAGTTACAACTATTGGGATCGAGGAGGGGTATTCGATCGAGATATCGACATGTCTTCTGACAGTAGTTTTTAATAATTAATGTGCTATGACCTAATCAAAATCGATTCAAACATACTTACTCAAGAGGAGGTAACTGACTAATCCACCCAACCAGGGGTGGGAAGCTCTTATTTCTATGCCACCGTTTCCTCTTTCAACTGATTCAAGCTCTCCAACAACCCATCAATCCCGGGGAACTCCTCACGAAAAAACATTGACTTTTCTTCAATTGTTTTACTGTGTGGTGCTCCCCTCTCATCAACAAAGTAGACGAGCAAAAACTCGATGATCTTGTAGTTGAGTCCACGTTGGTCAGCGTCACTCAAATCCAAGCGTCTTATCAAATGCAGACAACCCCCAGCGGCTTCAAACAGACGAAAGTTGTCCAAATCCTTGAGTAGAATGTGTATGAGAGTAGTGATGGTCGAGAGTACCACGTCCGCCAGCATGTCGTCTAGTAACCGGACAAGAGCATACATATTCAGTTTGCGATGGAAAAGCTCCCGCAGTGGGGGGTGGAGCAAAACCAAGCCTTGCAAAACCTGATTTGCAACCAAAACAGCTGTATCCAGCCATTCCTGACGCCGATAAACCTCGAGTAAATGCCCGGCTAAGTTCCAGCGAAAGTCGTCCTGCAAGTCGAGAAACCGTTGGAGAGGGCCACTGAGCTTTCGTTGAGTGTGGAGCTGCTCGATTTGGGTTAGCATACCCAGAAGGAACATATCAATTCGTGATACATTCCTGTTGGGGTCATCGTCGAGCGCGTCTATAAGTCCTTGAAGTTGACCCTCCATGTTGCAGAAATTGTTGCGCGTTTGTTTGTGCGAACGGGTGCCTGTTGACGAGTATATTGGCTCGGACCTCAAGCAAAATCACTAACATAAATGCAAGACGAGGATGCTGTAAAACTAAGCAACCCATGACACGTTCTCTAATTCTTTACATAATTACACAATCCTTGTCTTCGGCGGCCAGCTGTCCCAGCTGCACCCGTACAGGGCGCTTCTTCATCTGCTTAGCCACCTTCTCTCGCACCTGCTTGTCGGTGATCCGAGCCAAAGACTTTTCATCGCCATTTTCAGCAGCCTTAGTGTACCAAGTTTGGGCTTCCTTGTCATTGCGAATGCAACCGATGCCTTTATCGTAAAAGTTGGCTACGGCAAATTGCGCCTTAGGGAAATTACACATTGCTGCGCGCTTGGCCCACTCGAATGCTTCGGCCTCATCCTTTGGTAAATGGGGTTCGCAACCGACAAGGAACCAAGCGCACATGGCAAGCATCGACTCAGGGTCGCCCCCGAGAGCGGCCTGGGTGTAATAGTGGATCAGCAAGTTGCCATCTTGGGGAACAATGTCCCCAACTTCGTAAGCCTGGCCAAGAATCGCGGCCAGCTGTACATGCCCGAGAGCCGCTGCCTGAGAGTAAAGTTCGAGAGCATACTGCTTGTCGGCGATAATAATGTCCTTGTAACCGTTGAAATAAAGCTTGCCCAACTCGTAAGGGGCACCTGCCGTGAGCTCGTTGGCAACGTTCAGTGCTCTCGTCAACCACTTGATACCAATCTTCTCGTTATCCAAGTTGCGGGAAACTCCCATACGGCCGAAAAACATGTAGACACCCAACTTATACATAGCAGCGGGGTGGTTCTTCAGAGCAGCGATCTTGAGGTATTCGACAGCCTTGCGAGCGTCGCGACTCGTACCAAGCCCTTCCTCAAAACAAATCAGTGCACGATACGCCAGCTCGGTATGACCATGCTTGGCCGCTTGCTGGAACAATACAAATGCGTCGCGGTTGTCCACCTTACCGAGTGCGCCCAGCGAGTAGGCATCCGCCAATAAATATTGTGCCTCAGCGTACCCCTTATCCGAGAGCTTTTTAAGGTAGTGAACCGCCTCCTTCAAGAGCAGCCTCTGCAACTTGCGCTCATCAACGGTTTCCGAAAGATCAGTTTGCGATCTCAGTTTCCGCGGCAGCTTCTTGCCAGGCGTCCCCGGTTTGGGGACCGCCAACAGCACCAGACGATTACCACCATCGCCATTAGTGGCCGAGCTGGGGTTGTTGGGGTCATTCAACATGAGGGCTGTCTGCAACATATACTGGGCAAACTGAAAGATAACCGTGGGGTCCTGAGACTTTTTGGCATTTTTGCGGTACAACTCAATCGTCTTCATCCGGGGTACCAAATGCAGGGCGTTGGAGCCAAGGTACTGCTGGATGATGTTCTGGCTGAAATCAACCATCAGCGCCGCGTCAGACCGGTCGTAGAAGAACGACAGCAGCAGGGACACCAGGCGGGTGTGGCCATACTTGGGGCCACCGGGCACCAACAACAGTGTCTCCAGACGCAGGTAGAGATCAGCGGGACCCTGGTTCAAGTTCAAGTTGGTAAGCGACAGCAGAGTCAGCAACAGGTTCAGCAGGGGCAGGGCGCCGTGGCCACCGGCAAAGGTAGGCAGCAAAGCATTATGGGGGTAGGGTGGCTGCGCTTCAGGGCTCATTTCCCTCAGCTGGTAATTAAAGGGTTGGTTTTGGGGCAAAAATGGCTGCTGCTGGTACTGCAAATGAGGAGGCAACTTGTGCGGGTGGGACTTGTTACCTCGGGTCTTCTTGAGAGGGGCACCCCCTTGAGTAAGGGGCTGCGATGCGTCTCCTACAATCAATGGCGGAGCCGGGCCCATGTTGAGTTGTAACTGGTCTGAGTGGCTGTTAAGGTTACTGGGACTAAACTCACGGTGGGGCATGGGGGTCAACGGCTCAGTGGGGAATGCATTAAAACTCGCTGGAGCAGGAGCTTCAGCGGGCGGAGCCGGTTCAACCGGGAAGGGATCCACCACTCCTGACAGGTACAGTTGAACAAACGGATCAAACCCGTCTTCGGCCGGGGGCTGCAGCTGCGGAGAATAGTAAGGTCCTTCCGAGTGGGGCGATCGCGGGGGTACAGGCGACAACCGCCCATTATACGAGTGCGCCGACGGAGAGTGCGGTGGCAGCGGCACCACCGAGATCTCGTACCCCAGTGGATGCAGCTCCAGGGGACCCACGGGTTTCACCGGCGATCCGTCGTTGGTGTGGCCGTAGTCGGCCTCCGGGTATGGCGTCAGGTCGCTGGCACGAGGAGAGTTGAGGACATGGTCAGGAGCACCCTCGTCTGCAGTCTTGATCGGCAGCTTGGCCTTTAACTGGGAGTATGGGTGGTGGGAAACTCCCTTGTCGGCTGTCATGGCTGGCAAGAAAAATAGATTTTTGATCTGGATATCCCGCGCCGACAATTAAGCTGGCAGGTATGCATACAGAATGTGCCTAAAAAAAGACGAGGCGCGGGCCTGACCACCACGGCAACATAAACAATGTCGCAACGGGTGCTGGCTGTGGCGATCTGAATCGTCGTGGTTTGGCAAAGATCGCTGGCCACCCATTCCTGCTTTTTGTTGCAGTTGCAAACGTGACGGGGCTGCTATTGCCAACGTGGGCACTACCTTCCGCTGCATTGTGAGGTACTACTGGTTTAAGGAGCTAGGTACGTATGAGGTAATAGTGCGGGCACCAGCAACTAGTTGAGGCGGCGTAAACGACAGGAAAGCATCGAGTTCTCGGTTCGCTCCGAGCACACCAAATCGATGGGCGCTGTCCCCATGACCGAAATTGTTTTGTGTTATTGTGATGCGGGTGGTGGCTTTGATGGCCTACACAATCTCGCATTAAGGTTTTGGCCGCCGATCTCAGAAAAACAAGTTACCTTCGGAAGGTTGGTCTAGTCGCGACTCCCGCATCCGGCTACAATAACAGTGAGCATTGTTTTTTTGCAAGCGATCGCGGTACCGCGGTAAATTTCTCTCAGGTGCATTTTCTACCTGAAACCTAAACCCTAAATCGTTAGTTGCAAAAACAAACCAGCCATATTTGCTGCTACATTTGGATTCACGAACATTTTGTCTATTTTTTTATTTGAACATAATTTATACAATTAGATGCCGTCGGTAAAACCAGGGACAATGGATTTGGCGAAACCACCTTCCTTCGCTGCCAAATCGTAGTATCCGTAAATGGTAGTGCATGCAAGCAAAATCAGGGTACCCGAGCCCAAAGTGCCCATCAAGTCACACGCGACCGACAAGGCACCAATGGTGGCACCACCGAAGGCGGCGGCCGTGGGAATGATCTTCTTCAATTCGCGGTACACCGAGGTCTCACGACGGCCGGCAATCACCAACCCCTGGTCCTTGAACTGCTTGGCCACATCCTTAGGCGAGGTGCCGGAAATCTCGATCCAGGTGGTCGAGAACACCGCACAAGAGCCCAAAACGTAGGCAATGTAGATGGAGGTCTTGATGGGGTCCAACATCGCCTCGGTGAACGACAACGGAGGCTGGATGTAGTAGGCAAGACCGCCGACGGCGTACAACTGCGACAGGCCCTGGCGCACGTCGTAGGTGCCCAACAACTTGACCAAGATATTCTTGGGCCAGCGAGTGAATAACAACTGCGAGACAATGAAGATGTTCGACGACAAGGCCAGCTGCAACATGATAGGGATGTTCAGGGTGTAGAAGAGACGGATGGGGTACAGACCGTAGGGACCACGCTGGCGGGTCAGCTTCACGGGCAACTCCACGCGGAAACCCTGCAAGTACACCACCAAGAAGAACACAACGATGGTGGACAACAACTGGAACATGTTGGGGGCGTTGGGGCGATAGAAAGCCTCCAAGAGCGCGCGCTTCTTGTCCTTAGACGAGCCCAACAAGTGGAAAAGAGCCACCACAGCACCATCAAACTGAGCACCACGACCAGAGTTCAGGGTGGTGGGGGCAAAAGCCTTCCAGAACACCTGCTCACACACATTGGTGGCGGTGAAAAGGGAAATACCCAGACCCAAGCCGTAGCCCTTGGTGAGCAACTCGTCCAACAAAATCACCACAACCCCGGCAAACACCAACTGCAAAATCAAAAGGAGACAAACGGCAATCCCAAGCTGCTTGGGAGGACCGTACATCCCGGTCAACACGTACACAGTGGCCTGACCAACCGCCAACATGATGGCAAACAACTTCTGCGCCGCCTGGAAGTGCTCGCGCTCCTGCTTGTTCTGCATGTCCACCTGAATCAACTTGGTGCCCTGCAACAACTGGAACACCATACCCGCCAGAACAATGGGAGAAATACCCAACTCCATAAGCGTACCACGGTTGGACGCAAGCATCATACGCAACCAGAACAAAGGGTCGCTACCGTCGCTCAGAGCAATCCCGTAAAGCGGAATCTCACTCATCACCAAAAAGATCAACAAGGTGACGCCAGTCCACATCATCTTCTGCTGAAACAGCACCTTGCGCTCGGGCGCAATGACCTCAGGCACGAACGGTGAAAATGGTTTGGTTAAGTCAAGCACGCGGAACGACATGGTGTGTGCTTGGTTGGTGGTTGTGCTTAAAAAACGTACGTGTAAAATTTGAATTGACGTGTTCGAGCAGCATGCAGGCCGAGCTCAGGCGCGTTTCAACGGACAATACAGTGAAGGCGGGGTTCGTGGTTGGATGGTGGACGTAACAAGGCAGATGATGAAAATTTTTACCACTGACCCCACCAGAATTTTACAAGGTCGTATCAACGTTCATATTCCGTTGCCTTTGGTGTGGAACACGTCATGCGTTTTGCACCCCCCACATAGTGAAAAATTCGGCCGCATTTGGTGATCTGTGCGCCACGTAGACACTAGTGGAGTTGGTGTGATGTGTGATTGTATTCTTGTTATTAGGTTAAGTCTTCTAGTCTGGTAGAAAACACATAACGGCCCAGATCTAAATGGGAAAGTTCGCTTAACGTTAGGTCGTTTGACCTTGTGTTATATTAGTGTGCATATTGTTCACGTGGTTTAGAAACGGTTGCAAAATACATTTGGCTTCTGATTGAAAAAAAAAACCTGGCTGGACGGGTTGCATGTCATTGTCGATCTCAGAGGAGAGTTAATAGTTTTCACGCTGCAGAATGTTATTAACTATGTAACGACTAAACTGCTTCGTCGACCCCGCCTTCAACAGCCGCCACAGGGGGCGCCTCTTCCGCCAACGACAAACCCTCCACTGGAGTGACATCTGTCACATCGTCAACTGGTTTCTCGGGAGCATCGGTGGTCTTCTCCGATGGTTTCTTGGCAGCTTCAGCGTCAGCTTCGGGGGCATTGGCGCCATCGTCGGTCACTGACTTAGTCACTTCGGGTTCAACCTCGGGTTCAGGCTTTTCCCCGGCGGCAGTCTCCTCGGTCCCAGGCTTTTCCTCTGCAGAAGGTTCTTCTTCGGTCACGGCTTCCTCTTTGGGCTCGATTTTGTTCTCGTCAGACGCTTTGATCTTTTCCTCCTTCGCATCCTTCTCATCAGCAGCTGATTCCACGGCTTCATTCTCGGTGGCGTCTACCTTGGCTTCCTCTTGAGGCTCCTTGGTGACGGTTTCCAATGTTTTGTCGGAGGTTGCAGACATAGATGTTGATCAATTATGCCAACCACTAAGGCTGAATGCCTCTATTTATAATGAAGTCTTCTGATTTTCGGAAGTGAAGGCGGTGAACAAGGAGTGCATCAGCCGATATTTTATAGCTCCTGAGGGCAAATGTGGTCATTGTTTAACGAGCGTGGCCGGTTGGCAAGGGAAACTGTGGAATGTGGAAACGGGGTATTGCAATTGCCCACGAATTGATCCGTTGGGCGCCCGTACCTAAACTGTGGTTCCTCTAACCTTGCTTATCATGTGTGAAGCAGACAACTTTTATTTTCTAGCCTAGTAATAACCACAGTGTTAACAGACAGGGATGGTGTATTTACCCGTGGTACTCCGGTGGGAAGCAAGGTGGCATCCCTCCATCCAGAACAGAGTTTACACCTGTTGGGACCATGCGGATGTGGCGAATTATCAACTTAATGAGGCCATTGTGGTTGCAGGTACGAAGAAGACAACACCACCTCTAGTTAATTGTAGGTTGAATTGAATAGTAAGGTAGGGTATTTAGAAATCACCGTCATGTGAAATCATTCTTGTCAGCATATAAACCTGATCGCGTAGCTATCGTCACGAGGCAAACCTTGCGTTGACGAGATTCCTTCTTGGTTACGACGCTTCACATGAATGGCAAAAACGTAACACCGATCGAGACCATGGTAAGGGGCGCGACGGTATATGCCGACCTCGCCACCGTCACTGCGTTGAATGACTTTTTCGACTATAAGATAATTTGTGGGACGTGACCATGTCGTAGAAAACTGCCCATTTGCAACCGTATGGGTTCGAGGCATTCACTTACCCCTCTCTTATTCGCTAACAAAGGTTTTCTTACACCCTAGAGGTTGGAAAAGGATCAATCCTGGAGATGGAGTTAGCTCAATTCGTAGGCTACATAGTTCCGTGTTAGCTGGATAGCGAAGTGACATGTGTTTGACTTTCTTCGTCTAGTGAACAAATTAATGCCTGCGAAATGAGGGTCCCAAGTTTTAACGGTATAGGGGTTTCCACGTAATGTGTGGCTGCCTCATGGTCAGCCTTGGTATGTAGACCAATATCGGCGCTAGGCTACATAAAGTGTGTGTTGGCCTCAAGTGGTCCTTTGCCGTACTTTCACAACATTGTTTTCTGCTGTGATCCGTTCAAGCATTTAGTGTAAGTGCGTTTCCATATATTCCTTGATCAGCACCATCCCCGGATCTAAAACTTCAGCCTTACTATGTTGATTCTTGGAGGTTAACCTCCGGAGTAGTTGCTCTCTGATCTCAAACGCCGGATATGCGTCTACTGACATCCGCGAAGTTGTGACCCGGAGGTTATAAAGACAGTCCCCGGTTTCCGTCCTTACCGCAGTTTGTTTGTTACCTCTAGCTACCAATTGTACCCCCTTGAACACACGCGCGTTGTGACCCCACATTACGGTTGAACCCGGGCGTGCACATCAACCACCCGGACACGTCATTTTAAAAAGCGATTTGAGAGACCCCTAGTAGGGCAATCAAATCCGGAATACTACCAATCGATAACCACATATTCCTAGTACCCTATTATATCTATTTTTCACTCGAAACTTGTGGCCTTACCCGCTGTTTTCTACCGCCGTAAACTTCCGTACTACCGAAAAATACCCGATCCCTCCGGGTAGTCGCCGTTTATAAATCTGCGCCAATGCCCCGGAAAATCAACACCAGATTAACTATGTCGTACCAATCCGCTGCTGAACAGATGAATGTCGAGACCGACATTGTCACCTTGTCGCGGTTTATCCTCGAGGAGCAGCACACCGTGGCTCCTCAGGCCACTGGTGAGCTTACCCTTTTGCTCAACGCGTTGCAGTTCGCGTTTAAGTTTATTGCCCACAACATTCGTCGGGCGGAGTTGGTCAACCTTATTGGTATTCTGGGCTCGGCCAACTCGACCGGTGATGTTCAAAAGAAGTTGGACGTCATTGGCGATGAGATTTTCATCAACGCTATGAAGTCGTCGGGCAATGTCAAGGTGTTGGTTTCTGAGGAGCAGGAGGACCTCATTGTGTTTGAGGGTGGCGGTCGTTACGCTGTGTGCACTGACCCCATTGATGGTCTGTCCAATATTGATGCCGGTGTCTCTGTTGGTACCATCTTTGGTGTTTACAAGTTGAAGGATGACTCTAAGGGTCTGATTAACGACGTTTTGCGCAAGGGCTCTGAGATGGTTGTTGCTGGTTACACTATGTACGGTGCACTGACTCACTTGATGCTCACTACTGGTCACGGTGTCAACGGTTTCACCTTGGATACCAACATTGGTGAGTTCATTTTGACTCAGCCCAACTTGCGGATCCCTGAGACCCGTACCATCTACTCTTTCAACGAGGGTAATCTGTACTACTGGCCCGAGTACGTCAAGAAGTACGTTGAGGACTTGAAGAAGCCTCAGGAAAACGGTAAGCCCTACTCTGCCCGTTATATCGGGTCGATGGTTGCCGACGTCCACCGTACTTTGTTGTACGGGGGTATCTTTGCCTACCCTGCCGACTCTAAGTCCAAGAATGGCAAGTTGCGTATCTTGTATGAGTGCTTCCCTATGGCTATGTTGATGGAACAATCGGGTGGTGCTGCCATCAACGACAAGGGTGAGCGTATTTTGGAGTTGTTGCCTAAGGGCATCCACGACAAGTCGGGTATCTGGATGGGGTCCAAGGGTGAGGTTGAGAAGTTCAAAACTTACATCAATTAACTAGCATATTTATGAGGCAATGAGGCAATGTATTAAAAATGAACGCGAAATGGGCACGCATGCCCCTGAATTATTTTTTGAAGTTTTTCGGATTATAAGCTACGTATGATCTTGGAAAGCGATGAGCCGTGCTTTCGGACAAAGATGCGCCGTCGCGATGGCCTTAATTTTTGAAGCGTGGATTTTCATCCTGGCAATAAAATTTGAATTAGCATAAATAGTGATGAAGGGGAAAAAAATTAAAACGCGGCTTCTATAGTACAATGCAACCCTGCTAGGTAAGCTTTTTCTCCTTGGCCTCGTCGTCGGTATCATCTTCATCCAGACGCACGTCCTCTGCGCCCAGACCCTTGATGACGCGGAAAGCCACTTTGGCAATCATAAACATCCAAATCAATGTGATGACCTGTAAACCACCCAACATTCCCAAGAACATGTTGACAATGCCCAAATTCCAGCACCTCTTTTGTGTGAGCCCGGGAACGCACTGCGCCCCTGCCATCAACTCTTGAGAACGAGTCCACGCGTGGTAAAACAAATAGTTGTACAATCCGTGGCGCAAAGTAACCCACAGTACCATAAAGACGATGAACATCACATCACACGCCACGCGATACCCGGCATACTTGAGCACTTTGGCAACCAGGAGAAATACATCGACGGAGTCCATAATCATGAGCACCAAATTGCCAATTCGCGTAAAGTAGTAATAGTACAGTGTCACGATAAGCGCCACGGTAATAAGATGATGGCAGAACATTTGCCAATGATCTTTGCGCGGAGCTTCGACATGTAAAACAAAGATCTGCTGAATCCAGAACCCCATCAGCATAAGGTAGTAGATCTTGAAGTACTTTGTCATCTGGAAGTGAGGCCATCCTCTATAGATGTTGTCAAAATTCATATAGTAGGGCAGCTTGCAATAGAGCACTGCGCCGAAGACAAACAGAGCGAAATAGTAGATTGCAGCCCACCCCTGTTCTGCAAACCGAACCCTAGCTTTCCGCAGGCGTATGTTGAACCACCGCCGTGCCACCGGAGACAAAATGTATTGCATCGTGTAACTGCGTAAAAATGTGAGGGTAATCACCCAGTTAATAACGTAGTAGACGTCCTCGATGCCAATGTCGTAGTACCGCGGTCGAGGCTCAGACTCTCCCGCCAACGGATACTGCAAGTGGATGAATTTCAGCGTTATCGGGGTGAAGGGGGGGTAGCATACATGGACCACATATAAGATCAAAAGTAAAGTGCGAGATATCCGGATCTGGTTGCGCTCCACCTGTGCCATAAACAGGTTGTGGTAGTTCGATGTGGTCGAAACTGACGACGGCATCGCAGAAGGAGGCTCGGGGTGTAGGAGGACGACCTGGCACAAACGAGTGAGCGTAAATTGGATAAAATTTCGTTAATACGTAGCGCGATACACGCGCCTCCAAAAAAAAAAAAAGTAATTGACACCTTGACAATAATATTGGAAGATGAACGTGGCACGTAGCAATATTCACTTGTCAGCATACCGTTGCTAAGGAGTGTCGTGTACACATTTAGCTGACATTGAGCGTTGCTAATGTTGCACCCCTCGTAATATCAAATTTCCTAGTGGAGTAACCCTCGGCATCTGAGGTTGCAAGGTCGCACTCCTTGTGAAAACTGATTTAAATACCCCCAGCTTCTAAAAGGACAAACCGCCGTCGGTTCGGCAAAGAGCACAGACAAGAATTCGCCTTGAAATATGGTCGCAGAGAATATTCCTCCCTTGTATATCGATCGTTTTGCATACCCTATATTTAGTAAACATGAGGCACAAGATCTCGATTAGGAGCCCTGGTAACCGATATTTCCTTAACGAAGCGTACGTATCGCGTTGCTAAGAACTGGTTTTTGTCAGTTTAATATCGATGATCTTGTTTGTTTCCAGCTAGGTGATAGTCGATGCGGATGCTTAGGCGTTATCGGAGATCGAACACCCTGCGCGTCTTGATCCGCTGCGCCCCCTTGGCCGCGCGCTGCGTCCCAGAGTATGCAATCAGATAAGCATTAGAGTCGTCATCATTCGATTATTTGACGTGTATAAAAAACTTATATTTTCCTAGGTTCCCGAAATTGAACTGCAGTACTTCGGGATAAGGCGAGTGATGGCGATGTCTAAATTTCCTATTTGGAACAGAAACTATATGTTATGCAGGCTATTTAGTTGCCTGATTCCAGATTTCCGAAGGATCCGTCGGCCTTTGAACGGGGAGGGCTTACTTGGCTGCTCGAACCGAATTGCTTATAGAGTAAGCGACTACGGTCTAATATTCAGGTAGAACTCCGAAGAACTCAATTCTACTATATAATTCATCAGGCCGATTAAGATCTTCGATGTGGGAGACAGTAGATCCAACTTCGCGATAACTGCCTCAAATTTGCAGTCTAGGCTTACAATAGTAAGTTTCAAACCTTAAATACTTTAAGACTGAATCGACAAGCTTTAGTGGGCAAGCCATTCTCACCTTTATCCAAAGGTCGTTGGATGAATAAAATCTTATATTTTGGTCCAAAAATGATCACCTAGGTAAGAGCATCATCTGGAGCGCTTTCTTCACACTGTTCTCGTTATATCGGTTCCAAATCACGTATAAATTGACCATGTCCTGCATTGCCTCCACGACCTCGTCCAAATTGACGTGAGAGACCGTGATGAAATGCATGAACCGGTTAATTTTCACGGTTTCATCGTCGCCTTTCATCGTGTTGAGCTCCTTCGTGTTGTGTTGGGTTGAAGATCCGGCATCCGGGTTAACTAAAGTCATCAAGTCGTCAATATGCATCTGGTGGGGAGTAGGGGTAGCTGAATTCGCGGAACCAGCATTGAGCTGTCCGCTCGCATTGTCGCTGCCATTGGAGCCGCGGTTTGAGTTGTCTTGGGTAGTATTGTAACCCTGGGGCCTAGTACCCTCATCCACCGAAGTACCCCCGCCTCGCAATTGGGCTAAGTTCTTCTTTAGGACGATTGTTATGTAAATAGCAGCGACAGCAATGATATGGGGGGGCATAAACAATGGTAGATCGGTGATGAAACTGTCATTAATCATCAGCCATGCATTTTGGAGTTCGTCGTCACTTAGTTGAAAGTTGTGCACCATTGCGTTCTCCCGCAAATAATCACGGATCTGGAGCAATGATTTGTAAGGGTGGTGCAATACCAAATACAGTTCCATCTCTTCAATAAGATAGAATTCAAACTCGGCGAGCTTCGTCACGTCGTGAGGGATGTATTCCGCCCATAGGCTACGGGCTTCCAGTAAAATCAAACGGATATGCTGGGGGCATTCTTCAACTTTGCAACCAGCATAAACACAGGTGGTCACCAATAGATAAACATTTACTTCTTTCACCAGCACGCGAGTGAGAAAGCGGGACAAATACACCTCCGCCGTTGCCAAAGCCACCTGCCGAATGTTAAGTCGACGTCCAAGGCGTACTAGCTGAGTATGGAGGTAGATTCGCATGTTTGGGTCATAGTGAACGTTTGGGTGGTCTTTGATCCATCCGTTTTGGATCATCTTCTTCTCGCGTAACAAGACCTTGCGCCTAGCATCAATCAACAGGTGTCGAGTGAGCTGCCACTGTGATCGTTGACTCAGAGCCCAGTAGTCAGCGGACATGTTGTGCGAACACTATTGCTGTGTGTGGAATGGATAATAATTGGGTGTCCAAGCAACTTCAGGCCGGAGTGCCTCGAGTAGTGATGAAAGTATGCCGCAGCGGGTTGTGAAGCTCCACATTTTCGCGACAGTATCGGCAGCGCTGCACCCCACGAAAATCGAAACAATGCAACAGCCAAGAAGTGCAAAGCTAGTGAAGGAAGTGAGTTCAGTATAGACTAGATAGGATAGTGGTATCTAGAGGGCGTAAGGCAGGCTTGAGCCAATCATCTACGAGTTGAAATTAACATGCTTGGGGCTATTAAGTAAGTCGCTGTGGATTAAACTCTGAAACCACAGCTGCCCTTAACGACTCCTAAATTCAATTAAACCTTCTGGCATTTGTCGGATTCGATGTCATTCTTCCAGCGCACTCGTAAATTTCATGAATCATCAAATGGGTTGAAGAGAAAACGAACTCCATTGACGCATACACTACCTCGAGTGCTCGTGGAGTAAAACCGATTGATCTCCAACTGTAGCTGCCGTGTCAATATCCTGGCCTTCCTTTCTCAGCCGCGTATGCGGGGCAATGAAAATCCGCACGTCGTTGCCAAAAACTCACCACTGATTAGTCGGCGCGATCTCCTCTGACGATGCCCACCACGAAATCCTTTCACACTAGTAATCCTGTTCCGGAGCAGGCGATTGACCGTACCGTCCCCGACCTTCCGCCAGCGCAATTGAGCGATGAAGATAAGTACTTCACCACCCTGAAGCCGCCGTCGTATTTGGCGGAAATCCTGGAACTTGTGAAGCAGTTTGTTGGATTTCACGAAAATCTGGGGAAGCCGGTGGTTCTTGTTACTCTGGGAGGTACTACGGTGCCCCTTGAGAACAACACTGTCCGATTCATTGACAACTTCAGTGCAGGTACCCGTGGTGCGACTCTGGCTGAGTATTTCTTGGAGAACGGATACGCGGTGGTCTTCTTACACCGGGAATTCTCCCTTTTGCCTTATCTGCGCCATTACTCGCATACTACTAATTGCTTCTTGGACTACATGACCGAAATCGACGGCAAAATTGGAATTAACCCCGAGTACGCTCCCGAAATGCTCAAAGTGATGCGGAAATATACTCAAGCCCGTGATCTGAACTCGTTATTGTTGATTCCCTTCACCACTGTCAACCAATATTTGTATACTCTCCGCGAAATTGCCGAATTGATGCGGCAATTGGAAACCCGGGCATTGTTCTACCTTGCGGCGGCCGTCCTGGACTTCTTTCTCCCCTCGCTGCAGATGCCCCAGCATAAAATCCAACTGCGCGACCAGGAAGGGGGTAAGTTGGTGGTTAACTTGGAGCAGGTACCTAAGTTTTTGCTGCGTTTAGTCGAGAACTGGGCTCCACTGGCGATGATCGTCCTGTTTAAGTTGGAGACTGATGAACTGATTCTCATCAAGAAGGCTCGCCAGGCTTTGGACAAGTACCAGCACCAATTGGTGATCGGGAATTTGCTTCAAACCCGGAAGAAAGAGGTGGTCTTTGTCACCTCAGACAACGAGGAGAAGTGGATCAAGTTGACGCCCGAGGAGATCGAAGCGGAAAAGGAAATCGAAAGTCTCATTATCCCGGCAGTCATTCGCCAGCACCAGGAGTGGATTAAGGCTAAACACAACTAGATGACGTATATAGAAAAGGAACGGCCTACGAATAGAACCTTTGTGAGTTGGAGTCTTGTTAGGCCTAGCATATTGCATTCGGTGGTTACCTCGTAATCAGTGCCAAAATTTGTAACACTAAACAGTGGCGCTACAATTGGAGTCGCGACGCGTTCTGGGTTTTGAAGGGGGCTTATAATACATATCCATTTAGCCGGTGGAATTACCTCATGCTTAAGTTTGGATGGTTAACATCCGATTCAAGTCTCGTTATTTAAAACCCGCTCTGCACGTCAGATCACCCGACTTCCAGACTCTCAAGACCTGGTTGATGGCATTGATCTTGTTATGCACGCACGTTGCACCCCCGCTTCAAAAAGTCCTACCGTCTGACGACTTTAGACTGAGTTGCTGGGTACCCCTATGTAAATATTCGCTGATAGAAGTTTATGTCAGCATCAAAGTTTAATCATCAGAGGAGCTACTCTTATGTCGGTGTGCTGAACTCTGTCGGAAAATAATCTTGCTCTCGCATTAGTGTTGGTCTGTGTTTCTAGGTGGAAAAGTAAACGAAAACTCCGACGAGGGATGGGGCATTGCAGCTTGCAGAAGTCAGGGTATGCAATGTCAGTGTGCTTGTCCAAATTGTCTGCATAGGTAGCGAGTATTAGACCAAGTTGACCAGACAGACTACACTTTCGAGACGCATAATAAGCGAAGCGGTTATAACCGGCTAATCCATTGAGCAGCTTCCCCACCTGGGAATGTCACGAAACTCAGCGGTATATATCAAACAAAACCAGCACTACACGCTACATCTTTTATTATTCCGAGCCCAAAAAACGAGTGTCCTTGGCGTTATCTTGTACATTCACAGCAACCACTGTTTGCAGCAAATATCAAAGTTTGCGCGCACTACAAGCACTCGCCAATAAAAAACGATTTCAGAGGATACCGGAGTCGTATGAGCCACAATGCCCGACAAACACAAGCTCAAGCTCTTCTCCCATTTCCAGAAGCATTCGACTCCAGAGCATGATTTGGCTCCGCTGACACTGCAGCTGTCGCACAACTCTCACAAGAAGTTTCTCGGGTTTTCCATTGGCAAACATGAGCTGCTGGAGCTGTTGGCGCTGCCGACATTGACCAATTCAAGTGACCATGGTGCCGCCCCGTCGCAGGCGGCGGGTTCGCCTCACCCACCGCCCGGTGGTTCCCTGCTGCCAAAGATCCACCAGCCTGCCGGTAAATCCGCTCCTGGAGATAAAATTCCAGCCGATGTCAATAAGACCCACAGCATGCTGGAGATCAAAAGGTTTTTTGGTAAAAAGAAAGCGGCAACTCCGCTGGTTCTGCGACGTGACGCTCTGCCCCAGCTCGCGGTTCCCCCTCCGAATCAACTGCTGACCCTGTTAGCGACGTTGATTAACCAAACATCTCTGCAATTATTGCAAAACGCACTGCTGTCGCACTTGCCTAGTCATATTAAGGACCCCTTTGCCGATGATAACCTGCCTTACGTCAAGAAGTACGGTAAGGTCGGTAAAGAGTTGGGACTGGGTGCCGGTGGTCTGGTCAAGTTGATTACCCGCCCACTGGACGCAAAAACCTTTGCTGTAAAGGAGTTCCGCCCGCGGCGCAACACCGAGTCCTTGAAGGATTATACACGTAAATGCACCGCTGAATATTGCATTGGCCTGACGCTTCGCCACCCAAACATCATTCAAACCCTTGACATTATCCAGGAGAACAACCGGTACTTTGAGATAATGGAGTACGCTCCTATTGACTTTTTTGCCGTCGTGATGCTGGGTAAGATGCTGCGCCAAGAGATCAATTGCTGCCTCAAGCAGATTCTCGAGGGCGTGCGCTACTTGCACGACTTGGGTCTTGCCCACCGTGACCTTAAACTCGATAACTGTGTCATCACCATGGACGGTATCCTTAAAATTATTGATTTTGGCCTGGCTGTCATTTTTAAGTACCCGTACGACCAGCACGGAAAGGACCTGATTCATCCGTGTCACGGTATTGTTGGCTCGGACCCTTATCTCGCTCCCGAGGTTTTGCGCCTGCCCAACTCCTATAACCCTCAGCCCGTTGACTTGTGGCTGATTGCTATCATCTACTGTTGCATGACCCTCAAACGTTTTCCTTGGAAGATTCCCGCTTCGGACAAGGACAACAGCTTCAAGCTTTACGATATGGTGGACGACCTGTGGCATGACTACTATATGCTGAACGAATGTCACAAGTTATTGTTACAACAGCGCAAACTTAAGAACATTATTGTGCGGCTGAACAAAAAGAAGAAACTTGTGGAAGCTGACGCGAAAGAGATTGCTGATATCGAGGCGACCCAGGTGGCTGAAGACCAAACACGGGAGGAACCAGTGCAAGCCGCGGTACCTGACATAGCCCCTGGCGCCAGCGACGGTGCAATTGAGTCCGCTTCTGAAACTCCTTCTTTGCAAGGTCCTCGCGCCCCTACTGATACCCCCACTGCTGATGCTATTGCTTCCGAATCTGCTGCCCAGCAGGAAATTGAAAGTCTTCGCAATGATCCTACCTTAGAACTGGTAGAGATTCTTACCGAGGACCAACACCAGGAAGTGATTAATCAATTGGCTGATATCGACCGGAAGCTTGAGGACTTTGAGGCTAAGAAGAAGGAGATGAAGGCGAAATATGAGGCGCAGAAACAGGTTGCGAAGGATCAGAGCCCCCGGCCCGTCGCTGGTGATGATGGTGATAAGAAGAAGCCTGCTCACAAGCAAATTCACGGTCCTTACCGCCTTATGCGTTTGTTACCGCACGCCGCCCGCCCTATCATTAGTAAAATGTTGACTGTGGACCCCAAGAAGAGAGCCAACATGGACGACATCTTCACTGACGAATGGATCAACGAAATTAAGTGTTGTACTCTTTCTGGAATCGGTCTGGGTATAGAATCCATTGAGGACGAGCCGGTGGTTATCAAGGGTACTCCTCCACACGAGCATACTGTTGTTTTAGAAAACGCCGACAATAAGGCTCCACTGGCGAAGTCCAAGGACTCGAAGAAATAATTAGCATAATACAATAACGCCTACGACGAACACTTGAGAGGGGTGAAATTCAAGGTCATGCTTGTCAACCGTTAATCTCACGTCCGAGTCATCCGTATATATCCCAAACAGGAAACACGTCGAGTCGAGTGGTAGATCCCTAGGAACGGTCGGAACGGCAGGGTGCATATCGCGCCGATTTTGAAGAGAGGGGTAAAAAGTAGGTGTGCAATAATGCGCCTATACGGACTTATTAACGTTCGTAACCTCGCCAAAATGCGGCCCTTGTTGACTTTATCGAGGAATCTCGGTTTGCTCGGACTTTGCAACTAAACGCAACTAAGGAGGTGCAGTCAACAAGTTTGTAAACAGAATGCGGCGCTAGAAGGTACGTTGGCCATAGGGTTCAGATGAGGAATGGGTACGTTGGATTGTTTCGACTCCAACTGCCCACGACTTCAAATTTTCACCTAGTAAATGATGGGGAATGTCGACTTTATCGGGCCGATCCCGCAGGTCGCATAGAGTTGCCACAATGCCAAAGCTATCGTCCCACCATCCTCCCAGATACATTCCCAAAAATATTGAGCCTCCGCCAAGTTCTCGCCAAGGCTGGGGCAGGGGGGGCTTTTCAAGAGGCTATGGCCTCTGCTTACGACGTCACGTGATGTGTGTTTTAGGAAATCGTTTGTAACAAAATCTCGGCATCTGGCCCGTTTAAGAAATACCGAACCACCGTTCCGGCCGCGCCATCGCCCCTCCCTCGTACACATGACAGGGTCACGCAAGTAACCGTATAAATGGCTAACAAACCTGGGGAATAGTTCAATGATTTGATCATGGATGGTCACGTTAGTCCCTGGGGTTTAAAGTGTCTTGCTCCATCTTAACTCCGCGTCTTTTAGTAGAAAATACAGTGCCGCCAAACAAATGGCGCAAATACACGGCTAACCTATCCACAATAGAAAATATACCGACAAAAAGCAACATATCATGTTTCCCACACAGGGGGCGGCCATTTGGGGTACTGATCGATGGTTGTTCATTCGTAAACATCGCTTCTACCTCTAATCGCTAATCTGCTTGCTTTCATCAATCCCCGCGGCCCGCGCTGATAAATGCTCCCTCCGCAGCGGCGTGGACGGCTAACACAAGAAAAAGCCTTGCCTGTATGCATCATTACCAAAATGTCCAGATGCAGAAATGTCTCCGATTATCTCCCGATGGAACCGACAGGGTGTCAACAGCGGATTTCGGGCAACATGGCAGGACGTGTGGGTCTCGGTTGGGGTACAAGCCGAAGTTTGGCTTGTTGTTTACTCTATTTTGGTCGGCCGGTGGCGCCCCGAGGGTGCCAAGCCTCGCGCCGGTTACCGACTTTTTTTAGGCAACCGGGTCGGTGGAATAATTCGTGCTGTTCCGAGCGGCGCGCGCGGAAGCCCCTATTCCTATAACAAAGCCGTACAGTTATATATATACAGTCGTTCCAATAATTTTTGTAAACTTTTAGATACAGGAGTTCAAAATTGATATCCGGGTAGTGCAAAAAAAACTTCCGGTGAGACCCAATCTCGAGCGAGAAATTCCGACTTCAGT